>AYEL01064754.1:0-10864 GCA_000484575.1 Olivierus martensii | reverse complement strand
AAAAAAATGGAGGATTCGGATTCCGTTAGAAAAATAATACACTTGCATTGGAGAAAACAAAGTTGAAGCACGCGCTGCGCGAGAGGATGCGCAGAAAAAAATATTAAGGACGGATTTTTATTTGGAAGGAAAATGTAACAGGACACGTGTTTTACAGTTTTCGCGTATACGCGATGGTTTTCGAGAAAAATGCCTGGTCCACAGAAACGTGGGCACCCTGTATATCTTATGTACATGTTGAAGGAAGGTTTTATGGTTGGTATGATTAATTCTTCAAAATTTCTTAGTAAAATTTCTGCCAGGGTGCTGGCAAGGGACTTCCTATGGATATCCCACTGACTTGTCAATAGTACTTTTCTCTAAATGTGGAGTATAAGTTATGGTAGAGTAGGAATGCTATTTCTCTAAGCATTTCTGCTATTGATATTTTATTGGGTATATGTTTTAGTAAGAAGCAGTAGAACACTAGGCAAGTGGGTTCAATCATTAGTGACGAGAAGAGACTTTTAAGGTTGTATGTTGTCATCAGTTCTTTTTCTTGTAGTGGCTTTGATTTAATTTTTTTCTAGCACTTCATATCTGTTTGTCAATGAATAATTATAATTTTAATGATATATTTTTTATGTTGCTATGTTGTATAAATTTAAGCTAGTTAACTTTTACTTAGCTTAAGTTCATGTGTAAATCTTCCAGTATAGCAGAAGTTATGAACACTTTTCATTAACCTTAACTAGCCAAATTTAATAATTGTAAAAAATTAAACTTCAATTATTAAATAACAGATGGTGACATAATAGCATAAATTAATTAATAATTATTAATTTGGCAGTTAATTCAAAAATAAATCACTAGGGGAATTTGGCTAGTTAGGGTTATTTTTATTAACCAATATTTGATTTCCAATCCTATGTAGTGATGATCCTAAGTTGAACTGAAAATATTTTAAACATTTAATTTTTCTGTGAATAAAGTTTTCTCGTGGATATTTTATTTAAAAAAATTAATGCACAAAGTTAAAAATCTATTATAAATAGTAGAAAATAATATATAAAAATTATTAATTGCTAAAAAAAATAGCCAATGCAATTATTTAAAGAAAAACAATTGAGAAATAATAAAATCTTTTAAAGCATGTTAAGTAGCTAAAAAAAGAAATTTTGTCATCTGGTCCTCAACGAATATGCATAAAATATTGACAATTATGAAAATCAGAATAAAATCTTGGTGGTAATCAGCATGTTCATTAAAATATTGTAAAATTATAATTAATAATAATGTTAATAGCATAACATAAGTATGAACAACATTTAAATTTGGATTTTATATCATAAAATTAAACTTTTCTAATGAAATTTAGATTGATTAAAAATGCATTAATTACTATGACAAAATTTGTGAGTGACTTGTATAAAAGTTTCTTAAACAAATTTTGATTTTATGAGTTTTAAGCATTTACATTGGGGATTAATTTATTTTTAATATTAATTCAATTTTTGCATTTATTCATTCAAAATATTTAAAATTTTCATTAACTCTTTCCTGCTGGTGTATTTTTAGACAACTTTGTATGTATATATTTATATTGAAAAATTTTTTTTTAATTTTCTGCTCATTGATGTTTAACTTAATTTTCTAAAAGAAACATTTATATATAAGGAGAGATTCAAATTCTGAAACTGCTTAAAATTTTTAAAAATAAAAAATTTATTTTAAGAAAATCAATAATAATTTTAATAAATAATAATTCTCAAATATATTTATTTAAGAATCATGTATTCTGTACAAAATAAATATAACATCATAAACAATATTTATGAATAAATATATATATATATTTTTCATTTCTTGATATTGATAACGATCACATCATGAATTATTTTCATCTGATAGACTATCAGTCAAATTGACAGTTTTGATTGATCATATTAAAAAATAATTCTTGACATAAATTTTATTATTAATTTTATCATCAAAAATGAACAACAGGAAGCTTATTTTTATTCAAAAATCTGAATTATTACACTAGGGGTTAATTTGGCTTAGAATATTTAGTTTGTAGATATTCTCCTAATTAATTTCAATTAGAGTATATTATGTCATTACAAATTAATATAATCAGCAGCATGCCTAACTCATCAATTTATAGTTCTATAAAAAATTTCATCAGTTCAAAAATTACAAAATAGTGAAATCTCACAAATCAATATTTCTTAATATCATGATTCATGGACCAACAATGATATGTGAGTTTGACTTTCTTCCCTTGTAATTCTTATTGTTTGCTAACCAAACAGTCCATAGCTGAAGAAAGATTGAGAACTGCTCTTATATATAATATATAGCAGAATATTTTTTTATATTGGAGTTGATGTACTAGGACTAAATACTTTTTTATTCAGAAGAAATCTGTCTTTGAATTGCATCATCATCATCATTTCAATTTATCTGTAATAGTCAAACTCAATTCCATTATAAGAATGTTTTAATTAATCATTTTTTTATCTATCTATTATTATAAATATTCTTATAATCAGACATATCTGTTTTGCTACCAGCAAAACAGATATGATTGAATATTACAGATAAATTGGAATGATGATGATAAAAATAGAACCAAACTGATAAAAATGGAATAATTTTTGGTCATTTGCAAATAAGATCTTTTAAGTTCATTTATGTATTACTATTAATATGAACAATCATATAGAAAAGTACAAATTATGTAGTCAATGAATTAAATGGTAGATTATGTATTAGAAAAATTATGAACTTAGATATATTAAGTATAGGAAATATGATATGCTTACATGATATCATATTGGTTATATATGACTAAAATCAGCTGATCCAACAGGAAGGAGTTAAATCAACTTATATATATTTATTATATTGTAAATATTATTTACTTGTTGCCCTTGTGTAAAACTCTTCATATCTGCATTAAGAACAATTTCTATTTGATCCATTAAATTTGAAGGTTCTTTTATAATAAGGGAAGCTGTATCAATTGAAGAAGCACCTTGTGAATCTGTAACTGTAAGCCTAAATAAATATCTTCCAGGTATCATATTGATCAATTTCAAAACTGGTTGGCTATCAGAATTTTCTATTACATCCTAAATTATAATAATAATAATAATTTTTTATTTATGAAAGAGTAAAATAATAATTTTATTATTATTATTTATACTTACTCCTGCTGCAAGAGATGTTTGATCACGAACCCATTTATATGATACAATACCAACATCATCACTTGATTGATTTCCATTCATGATGATAACATCACACGGAAGATATACTGTTCTATCTCCCCCAGCATTTGCTTGAGGCGGTGCATTTTCAGCTAAAAGTTAAATAATAATAATTTCTTATTTTAAGTTATATAAAAAATTATTTATACATACAATTATTATTATATTCACATGAAATTATCATAAGTATTTAGTTTAATAAAGATGTACCTATAACACAATACAATAAAGTGTCGATTATCCGAACTAATTGGGACCAAGGGTATTTAGATAAACAATTTTTTCAGATAATCGATCTGATAGAAAAATAAGAGAAAACACAATGTAAAAAAACAAAACAAATTTCAAATACATATGTTTTATTGTAGTCGTTCAGCTTAAACCAGTATGCATTAGTGCATGACATTTTCAAATGAGTTTGGCAATCCTTGTTCTGTTCAGATTTATGAGATTAAACAAGTTCAATACTTTGAACTGGTTTATATTGTATAGATGTAAACAGGATATAAGGGCTACGTAATTTTCAATTGTAATACGCAACAGATCTCTGCCAATACTCAATACAAACTAAATTATAAAAACAATACAGTCAATGCACATAACAGAAGCTTAGATTCTCTCACCCTACACATTGTAGGGTGGGAGTATTGGTGAGACCTGTTGCGTATCACAATTGAAAATTACGTTCAGATAAGCGATGTTCTGGTTAATCAACGCTCTACTGTATTTGTAAAATTATAGTGTGCGCCCACATAAATGAATTCTAATTTCAGTTTTGAATTAATTTAAAAAACAAATTTTAGAAATGCATAATATTTGTAAGTAGAAGACAACTTATGAATTTTATATTGTTTAATGGCTAGTAACTTAAATATATTAAGCCAGGGGTTTGCAACCTTTTTTTGTAGGGGACTATATAGAAAAATTTATGGTGAGACCATGGGCCAAAACAAAAACAATTGATGATAATAGTATTTATTTAAAAATTCCAATACTGTATGTGGCCCAAGGGCCAGAGATTGGCCACCCCTATTTTAAGCTATTGAGTACCTTTGAAGTGAATAGACAAGTGGAATAAAAAATGATATAAAAAAAAACAATAAAAAAAAAGTTAAAAAATTTCAATCCCAATTTTATTAATTCAGCTTTTGCAAATTAGTTTTTTGTGTATTTGTTGAAAATACATGCTTTTAATGGCAGTTCCTAATTTTTTTTCAGTTGTTGAAATATTTTTAAAATTACATTAAGCAAACATTTTTTATATTTGAATGGCTTAATAGAATTTGTATGTTTTTCATCCCATCCTATTGATTTATAATCTAATCTATTAAGTTATTCCAATTGTGCAATTTGATAAATGATATTTTTGAAATTTTTAGAAAAAATTGAATTTTTCATAAAATCAGTTATAAACTGATGAAAATTAAAAAATATTGTAGATAATAGGAAAATATTGGTTAATTCTGTTAAAATAAACTAAAATATATCTTAATCATTCATTTTTTATTTCAATTTCATTGAAATTTAGGACAAAATCGCAAAAAAAAATGTAAACACCCTCAGGCCATTTAAAGGGGCATGGCATTTTTTTATTGTTTTATAGCAGGGATGTCCAAAAGAAGGCCCGCCAAGCCAATTTTGTGCAGCCATGAGGCTTCACGATTTGTGATATAATATTACTTTTTTAAGAGATTAACGAAAAGAATCCTAAAATTGAATTATATTAATTCAATTAACTAATTGTTTTATTATTAGTAATTATTTAACGATCAACAAGTTATCAATGACATCAGATTTTTATAAGACTTTCAATCACATCAATTTTAGCTTTAGCTATTTCAGTTTAAAGTTTTGAACTGTGACTGTATTTTAGTTATTTTTTGGTTTCTAACACATTTCAGTAATTGTATGACTACAGTTATGAGATTCTGCTTTAATTTTATTTTACTGTTTAATTTAATTTAATTTTTATTTTATCATGAGTTTGTTGCTTTTGTGAAATGAATGAAAAAAACATAAATGAAAATAGAGTATATTAGTAGAGGTGAGAAAATGACTTTTTCATAACAAATCACATGGGTAAACTACTTTGTTTAACAAAGGTTTTCCTAACTTTTGGTTGGAATGTAATATCAACATTTGGTAGTACTGATTAGTGTAAAGTGCATTTTCTAACATGAAGATAGTTAAGAATCGATTCAGAACCTGAAGATTCCTCGAAGATTCCTCTCTTTTACATATTCTATGGATAGCTACAACAGGAATGGATGTAAATATCCAGCCCTTGTAAATGCTGCTGCCCACACTCATTTATCACATTAAATAGGTACAGTTTGTTCCAAAAAGATAGTTACTTGCTTTCCAAGGGCTGAGCTTACCGGAAGTTGATCGGTTATAAAGTCTGTCAGTTCGGTTACTGGAAGTTGATCGGTTATAAAGTCTGTCAGTTCGAACGTGCATAGTGGTAGCTAAAAATGGACACATCCGACATCTCACACATCTCATTCACGAACCAAAGAACATATTTCTTTCCACACAGCATCACTTTCATGAAACCCAAGAGCACAAACACCGGAAACCTACAAATGGCATCACTTTCATGAACCCAAGCAACACACTATACAAAATTTTAACCTCATGTATCACCAACAAAATATACGCACAACTAAAATTTTAACCTCATGTATCACCAACAAAATATATGCACACATCGAAAAAAACAACATTCTCACAGAACAACAGAAAGGCTGTCGTAGAAATCACATGGGGTGCAAACAGCAACTGATCATCAACACAACAATACTAAAACAAGTACACAGACTGTGAGGAAGTTAACTCTGACCTGTCCTATTTTATTATACTCTTTTATTATTTATCGATATTTTCAATATTAGCTAACATATTATATTTTAGTTTAAGAGTTGACTTACTTCCACACTCTCCGTCGTAGTATTTAGCAATCGCGTGTTACATAATTGGAAATCGTCCTCCGGAAGAGCTGTCCCGGCTAATGAATCTAAATAAGTTTTACCACTGATCCGATATGAGAATATAAGAATGATTTCTAAATAAGTTTTACCACTGATCCGATATGAGAAAATAAGAATGATCCCGTATCAATGTTTTGTTGAATATATAAATGAATTGTAAAGAGGATGACATGAATGAATAACTCTGTAAGCTAATAAATTTAAACTTGTTATGTGGATTTATGTAAATGAAGCAACATGGGACTGTACATCACTCGATATAAAAACTGACGCAACCAACGATTCAGAGAGGTGTTGTATGAATGTAAAGTTGGCTAAGTTACATTTGAGTTTCTTGTAAAGATCAACGATTGTTTGAAGTTTGTATCGTTGATGGAGGTACTAGAATTTAGTAGTATTTAAGGTTATATTTCTTGTGAATAACTTGATTTTGGATATTTGAATTTCTTAAAATAAATTTTGTTGTTTATTTCATTGTGCTTTATTTCATTTAAATAAAGCTTTAATTAAAACTTTTGTAAGTGTTTTTGAATCTAATAAAATTTATCAATATATTTTTTATTATCTAACTTGTTTTGAGAAATTCAATTTATTAGCATAAGTTTCTAACATCATTGTTCATCTAGTTCTAACACTTAATCGGTACTTTTAGTTGTAAGTTCCGATATCCGGTTTTGTTTCGTTGGTTAGATGTTACATTGTTGTTTAGATTGTTGTGAAGTTAATTATTTTTAAGTTAGAGTTTAGTTAAAGACCTGAGCTCAGGCCGAACTCTGGATTGCAGAATCGTTGGAGCCGTTAGCTTTAGTCAATAATTAATTATTGATATTCGTTAAGATTCGCGACTTTGCAAGACAACACAGTTTACATTGATTACAAAAAGGCATTCAACAGCATACCACATTCATGGCTTATACAAGCACTACAAATCTACAAAATCAATAGCAAATACATCACATTCTTACAAAACATAACGCAACACTAGAGAACAACACTGCACGTCACCATAAATAACAATCACATAGCCACAGAACCCATACACATTATGAAAAGTGTTCATAACTTCTGCTATACTGGAAGATAACAAACACAAATGAATGTAGCACTATTTAGCAGAATAAACAAGAATTAAACGGTAACGTTTTTGATCCGTTCTAGGATCGAAGATGATCTTCAGCTGTTAGACTTTAAAATCACAGATAAATAAACATGTTTCACATGATATGAGTGTTAAGCCACTTCCAGGCAGAGGAGAGCGCTTCTGGTTCCTGCGTGTTGACGATAATTTCCGATTTTTCTCAGTGTTGAATTTGTAGAGCTTCGGCAAGATAACCTTCGTCATGGTGATTGACGTGTTGTATAATTTTGGCGTTGTGCCAACGGATGTTGATGTTATGTTCTAAAGCACATATAGATAAAGCTGTGGTGGTTGCACCTTTTAATATACTGTCTTTATGTTCCTTTGACCGTTGAGATACAAAGACGACAAATCCAAAAAAACTTTTTATAAAAAAGCATTCCTACGATGCTTTAATTGATAATTATATTCAGAATACAGAATCTATACTTCTAAAAGAGGATCCTACTGATGAGCTTCAATGAAAAGTCAAAAGACTTGCCAATAGTAAAGACTTTCCTAAATTCATTAAGCATATTATCGTGGATGCACCTGCCTGCCCTCGTCTCTTCGCTTATATCAAGCTCCATAAAAATCCTATCGAAGCAAGACCAATTTTAGAAAAATTCAGATCTCCTACTTTCCTACTTGAAAAAGCCCTTGCTAAATGGTGTAGAGCCAAACTAGGTAATTATCCATACGAAACAACTTCTGCCGAATCATTTTTAGATGATCTGCTTGCAATAGGACCATTTCCTGACGAACGCTTAACTGTTCTCGATTTTTCTTCCCTATATCCATCAATTATCATCGAACCAGTCTGTACACAACTTTATAAGTTGTTACTTACTCACTTTCCCGAAAGTGATAAACATGCCTCTTGCTTTCGAGAAATCTGTACTTTAATCTGCCACCATTCCTACTTCTCCTATAAAGATAAATTCTACAAGCAAAATAGAGGTGTGCCGATGGACAGCCCCATGGCAGATGTCCTAGCTGAACTAGTAATTAGTTTAAAGAAGAAATAGTAATTCCTAGATTCCGTCCACTTATTAAAATCTATAAAAGATATGTTTACGACATTTTTATTGCATGGTAGGATAACGTAGATATCAATGAATTTATAACTGTTATGACAGATCCGACATTAGGCCTAAGCCTGCAACTTGAACAAGACAGCGTAACTAATGTACACTTTTTAGACATCAACATCACTATTGATAACTCTGAATATAGAACTTCCGTCTATAGAAAACCTACATACACTCCTATATTTATCCCTAAATCTTCGTTTGACAACTTATCCGTCAAAGCTGCAGCCTTTAGAACCCTCTTTAAACGCTTCTTCACTCACTGCAACCACTATAATGACAGATTCGCCGAGATCAACACTATTTTTCAACAGAGCAGGATGCATGGTTACAACAACTTTTTTCTTAATAATATTCTGGATCAAGTTAAAAATTCTCAGCACAAGACTTCCTCTGCTGAACAACCAACACAGCCCTCTTTATACCGCACCTGGCACCAAGTTCCTCCACTAATGAAGCTTAAACACGACGTGGAAAGCATTACTAACTTCAAAATAGCCTTTAGAAAATTTAATAATATTTTTAATCTCCTACACAACGATAAGCACCCCATCAACCCTCTAAGAAATCCCAGAGTCTACATCATTCTGTTCCGTAACATTGATCTCAATAAAAATGAAAACTACATCGGCTTCACTAGTTGTAGCTTATCTCAACGGTTAAAGGAACATAAAGACAGTATATTAAAAGGTGCAACCACCACAGCTTTATCTATATGTGCTTTAGAACATAACATCAACATCCGTTGGCACGACGCCAAAATTATACAACACATCAATCACCGTGACGAAGGTTATTTTGCCGAAGCTCTACAAATTCAACACTGAGAAAAATCGGAAATTATCGTCAACACGCAGGAACCAGAAGTGCTCTCCTCTGCCTGGAAGTGGCTTAATGCTCATATCATGTGATGCATGTTTATTTATCTGTGATTTTAAAGTCTAATGGCTGAAGATGGTCCTAGAACGGATTGAAAATGTTACAGTTTAATTTTTGTTTACTCTGCTAAATAGTGCTACATTCGTTTGTTTTTGTTACCATACACATTAGATGTGGTATTTTCCAGGGCGATTCCCTCAGCCCACTTTGGTTCTGCATTGTCCTAAATCCACTCTCAAACAAACTGAACACATCGAACTGTGGCTACGACATTAGACAAAACCAAACAACACACTACACACACTTACATGTTTTTTACATAGACGATATTAAATTATATGTCTCAACACAAACACAATTACAACAGCTGTTACAAATCATGCGCATATTTTCAAAAGACATATGCATGGAGTTTGGCCTCAACAAATGCAAAACACTCCATATAGAAAAAGGAGTCCTAAAAAAAAGGAAGCTTCACTCTTGAAAATGGAGACACTATCAAATCCATGGAAGAGGGTGAAGTGTACAAGTATTTGGGATTCCAGCAAGCCAGACTCATAGAACAGAAGAAAAGTAAACAAACATTGTCAAAACTATAAACCAACAGATTAAATAACATTCTCAAAATACATCTGAATGGAAAAACACAGTGAAAGCCATCAACACATTTGCCATATCTATACTGACTTACTTCTTTGGAGTGATACAGTGGACACGACAGAAATTGAATCACTCCAAAGAAAAACGCAAACACAAAATACCAATACCATCACCCGAAATCTGCCATAGAAAGAACTAATCTCCCACGCACGGAACGTCGACGTGGTCTTATTGACGGTTTACGGAAAATTCGCCCCCTGCATTTCGCCTCCGACAATTTGCCCCTACATTTCGCCCCGAGAACGTTTCGCCCCCCCTGTAGATAATGAATAGGCTACAAAATTGCAAATATAGTCAACTCTCGATGTCTGGAATTTTTATTGAAATCTCAGCCCCTTTAGTAGATATTTGATGTTACAAATTAAACCTAATTAATTAGCAAAAATTAAAAAAGTAAAATCTCGCTTAATTTTCAGTTAAACTTTTTGATAATTTTATAATTAAATATGTTTTTATTGTCTTTCTAAAGATGTAAAAAATTTTTCCAAATTTTATGTTTTGATAACTTTTCGTTCATTATATGAGATCGGAGAAATCACAATTTTCTATATGAAATATTAGCCGTCCAACAAAATGTTTGACATTTTTTGATACTGGCAAGTCTTATGATTAAAATAAGATATGGATGAAGAAAATTAGATAATATTTAAAAAAAAAAATTATCAAATAAGTAAATAAAACAGCACTAAATAGCAAGAATAAGTTTTTAATTGGTATAACGTTTTCGGGCAATAATTGCCCCTCTTCAGTACCATACAATAAGCATAAAGTTTAAACGGAACATTCCAGAATAGTTAAACGTTATTTGAATAGAACATTTAAGTTCTAGAACAATAGCACAAAATTTATAAATTATATGACGTATAATTATGC
>AYEL01064753.1:0-26139 GCA_000484575.1 Olivierus martensii | reverse complement strand
ATAATAACAACCAAAACATAGATAAATATGTAAACAAGATTAAAAAACAAAATATGAAACTCGCAATGCGAATTGAATATCGCAAGGAGTTACTTTTCATTGGGGTTGGTTCTTCGTCTGTTGATTTTGTGTTGTCTGTAGTTCGGTTAGTAGTTTATCTGTTCGGTTTTTAGTTTATCTCCTAACTTAAAATGCAGAATGAACTAATTCGTTGGGTCTTCGTATGCTGATTTTGTGTCGTATGTAGTCAACAATAGTTTGGTTTTTAGTTTAATCTCCTAACTTAAAATGCAGAATGAACTAATGCATATCAAAAGAATAGCCGAACTTTTTCAAAATCATATTTTGATTGATTGCCTTAGATGTATTGCATACAAATTCGAGTTTTAAACAATAATAATTTGCATTTATTATATTAAAATAAAATAAATTAGAATCATTAAAAGAGCTTTGGTGTATTATTTGCAATTTTGTAGCCTATTCATTATCTACAGGGGGGTTTATTTGCAATTTTATAGCCTATTCATTATCTACAGGGGGCGAAATGTGCTGGGGGCGAATTTTCCAGACCCTTCTTATTGACATCCCATATTACATGACAGACACATATATACAACTGAAGAGTTCTTCCATAACATCCCACATTTACACGACAGACAGATCTATAATCTGAGAGAGTTCCATACATACATCACAACACACAAAGCTATAGTCTTGGCAGATAGAAACATAACACCATTAAATCTATAGACAACACTCCAAACCAAATAGACAACACTGCACACATACAAGAAAAGAGAACATCCTGGTGGAAAAAAGAACTCCATGGCAGACACCCACATGACCTTCAGAAACAATTTATAGATGCCAAAATGTCAAACAGCTGGTTAGTCAGTTATTTACAAAAACAGAAGGATTTATAATAGCAATACAAGACTAGGTAATAAACATGAAAAACTACAGAAAATAAATACTAAAAGACAGCACATTAACAAACGACACCTGTAGGAAATGCCACATAGTACCCGAAATAATTCAACACATTACATCGGGTTGGAAGCTGTTTGCACAAACACAACCACAGACTAACCTGTACAGACACAACCAAGTAACAAACATAATACGCCAAAAGCTTGCAACCAAACACAAATTAATAAACACACTCACACCATATTACAAATACATATCTGACACAAGGCGCGTCCAAGTGGCAAGCGCTTTTAGTAAGCAAAGTAAGGAACTCGTCTAGCTGGCCAGCAGCTTGTCACGTAGACGCTTTGCTAACTTAGCGATTGCTAAGTTGCTAGATAAGCAAGTCAGCAAAGCCGATTAACGCTTACTTTTCATCATTCAAAATGGCAGCCTCCTTATATGAAGTGGCGTTACTCGATAGCGAAACGGGAAAACAATACACCATCTTCTTAAGCGAAGAAGAATGCAAAAGAATTCACACAGGTATGCAGTATTATCTTATTTTCAAATTAATTCTATAAAAATTGCGTTTATACAATAATCTTCCAAAGTTGTTATGAAGGATAAGCCTAAAAAGTAGAAAGTAGTGCTTTGCAAAAGGTAGCTTTATATTAAAAAACCCTGTGCTCGTAAAAAAATTCATAGTCAAAATAGATAGATAATAATACTGTTATTGTATTAATTACTTTATATTTATTCTAATGATAATTAATATCACCCAGAATTTTTCTAATTTTAAATGTTTTTATTATAGAATTTGCATTCCAAAAGGAAACATTAAGAGAAATGAAAAAAACGTGATAAACAGATCAGTAAGAATTTTGTAAAATTTTAAAAAAATCTGATAAATATGAATTACAGTAACAATTGCCTTAATTGAAATGCTATGAATTCAAATGAATTAATTCTGTTTTTGAGATGAAGATACATCACAAATATTAAGTGAACCAAGTGCTAATAATTTTGAAATTCATCTAAATTATATTGAGGAATAATGCTTTCAACGTAGTAATTATCTTCGTACTTAGTAATTACATTTTTTCTAAATGTGATATAACACAAATACTGTACTTACATCCATCATGTTGGCCATTCTTGTTTTTAAAATATTGTGCATATATAACTGTAATGAATCGTCCATTAATTCCTCTAACAATATGCTTTTTAACATCATTTTGTCGGCCATATTTGTTGCTTGTCGACTGTCTAGGTAACCAGCGTTATGACGTCATTTCGCTAAATCAGCAAAGTTAGCATTTTGCTTACCACTTGGACGCGCCTACAATCTTAGAAAACTCAACACACAAGATGTACTATGACAGAACAATCCTAATAGACAAAACCATACACAACAGACCAGACATCACTCTCATAGACAAGCAAAACAAAGTTACTTACATTATAGACACCTCAATACCCAACACATACAACATCCAGGATGTGTTCACCCAAAAATTAGCAAATACACAGAACTTTCACAAGAAATTAAGTGTTCAACCTGTAGAAATTAAGTGTAGAAGTTAAGTGTCTTTGGGGAATGCAAAAGGTAGTCATAGTACCCATCATTATTTCCTCAATAGGAGTAATCCCTCACACCCTACACATAAGCCTCAAAACACTAGATCTACATCCCAAGATATGTAACACTTCAAAAACTTCACTACTGAATACATGCCCGCATAGTAAGAAAGTTTCTCAGCACTGACACAGACAGTTAGTTAACTCACAATTAAACATCACAAGTAGCTCTGTCTTGACTCACGTCCGACATAGCACTTTGCCCCGGAGATACTCCGTGCCCACATTTATGTACTATAAATAATAATAATAATAATAATTTTATTTGACTTGCCCCGGAGATACTCCGTGCCCACATTGATGTACTATAAATAATAATAATAATAATAATTTTATTTGACCTAACACTTACAAAAAGTGTAAAGCTTTATTTAGACAATATTAAAGCACAAAACAAGTTATCAATAAAACTTGTTATTTCAAAATTCAAATATCCAAATATTCAAAACGACAATAAATATAACCTTAAATACTAATTAATTCTAATACTTCCATGCTCTGATACAAACTCAAGTAATTGTCGATCTTACAAGAAAGTTGGAAGTCACAAATCAACTCCAATACAACACCTTGCTCTGTCAGTTGACATGTATGCCTTTATCCAAGTGACTTACAGTCCAAAGCTTGTCTCATTTACATAAGTCATGCAACAAATTCAATTTTCTTAGTTTAGAATCAATTCATGTCGTCCTCTTTACAAATTAATTATGTACCGAATATAAAACATCAATAAGAGATCATTCTTATATTCTCACATTGGATCAGTGGTAAATTATTTAGAATAGATGATGTCAAGAGCTGAGAGAGTTCGTTGGGAGATGGACTTCCGGCCTGTAACTCGTAGTTTTTAACTGATGAGACAAAGAACATGAAAAGTGAACTAAACATAATACGTTAAATAATAATGAAAGCATAATGAAATAATAATAGGATAGGTTAGAGTTAATCTCTTCACAAAAACATTAATAAATTGTCATATTATGTGTGTGTTACTATGATTAAATATACAGAAAATTAAAAATTATTTTCTATTTAAAATGAGAAACAATATCATAATCTTTTTATTTACAAAAAGTATAATGACAAAAATTATAAAACAGCTTTAATAAATGAATGCAAAAATTTAATATAAAAAACTATTTTAAATTATTGAAAGTTTGTATAACTTACTTTGTACAACTTTAACTTTTGTTTCTGCTGAACTACAAGTTTGTTTTTCATCACATACTGTAAGTCTAAATTTATATTCACCTGGATTTGCTTCTTTTATTTCTGCACATGATTTATTAACGTCTTCAATTTTTAACGTTTTAGGACCTCTTTAAATTTAATTTAAAATATAAAATATTTAATATATTTAAAAATTTTAAAAATTATTGTATTAATAAACATGAATTGGTAAATTATGCAAAATTAAAAGAAAATGGTTTCTCAAAATAAAATAATTAAAATATTTAATAAAGAAATTTGATATATAGTTATAAAATAAAATGTTTAAAAATTTATGATACTGGTTTCAAGAAGAATTTACTCTGATCAATAGTAATATGAATGCAGCAAAAACATAGTAAATAATAATTTATAATTATTATAAGACACACAGTATAACCCTGTAATTCCTTTATGACAAATGTAAAGGAATCACAAGTGTTAATTTGTTATACAGGGAATTTTTTATTAAAGGACATCTATTAGAAAGATGACTAGAGATGTTTAGCAATTCATGCTGAAATACTTCTTACTTTAGTTATAAAATAAAAGTAAACAAAAAGCCAAATAAGTAAGATAAATTGTTTATTCAAAAACGTTTTCGGTTATCCACATAGCCTGCCTCAGTTGAAACACAGACCAAAGAAGCTTTTCTGCATTCTTTCTCATCTGGCCAAATCGGGTAACCAATCAGTGATCAGTTCCTAACATCAACAAAACTGCAGGTGGAAGATTATCCTTCCATACACATTTTTGAGAAAACCCAACAAACCATTTCTAAAAACAACATTAATACTAGTATTATTGCCAAATTCCTTCTTTGGACTGTATTTCAACTAAAGCAGGCTATATGGATAGCTGAAAACATTTTTGAATAAACAATTTATCTTACATATTTGGCATTTTGTTTACTTTTATGTTTAGCAAATTTGTGAGGATGCAATTTGACTATAAATTTGATATTCTACAGTGGGTTTAATTTGACAGCAAATAAAACAAATCAGATTAATTTGAAAGGTTTTAATCTAGGAAGTTTGTTATTTTTTTTATGACATAGGTTCACATTTCTTTAATAACAGCAGATCTGTAATTACATCATCAATTTTCTGAAAATTGCAAAAAAACAGTTTCATTCTAAAATAGGTCAGAATTTTCAAAACAGAATTTTAGTGTTTCTAATTTACTGTAAGCTTTAGCTAATGTTGGTTTTCTCTCTGTAGTATTTTCTTCAGCTTCTTCAGATATGCCTCCATCTTCATCCTGGATACATTTGCACTTGTAATTTTGTGCACAATATCTTCATCAGTAAGCAGCATTTCTGTTAATGAATTTTCATCATATAGAAATATGGTCTTCATTTTGTGATATTATCAGCTTCAATAAGTATTTTCAGGTTTCTTGGTCCATGAGCAAATGCATAAGAAACTGGTTATTATCTTCTGAGGCAGAACTATTGTTGTTATCATGCAAAACATCATTTTCCATCAGCCCCTAGGAGAGGGGGTCCAGTGGGACATTAGCCTGGACCCATGAGGCCTAATAGGGCCCATGGTGATAATATCTGTAACAAAGTTATTCAATACTGGATGTTGAAGTCTCTAACATAAAAAGCTTAATTTTGGAATTGAAAGATCCTGGAACAGCTGGAAAAGTATGTGGAATGAAGCTAAGCATATTGCTTCCAATTTAGACATAGAGTAAAACTGTCTAGAGGTCGTGGTGAGGAAAAACGTAAACGAAAGATATTTCATGATGAAAATGCCATAGCAGAAGTAAATTTGTTCAAACAAGCTGAAACAGATGACTTCTCTGAAGCAGCATATTTCAGAAAGTTTCTTTTCTATGAAGTGTTGGATAATGCTATTAGTGGACTCACAATTTGTTTCAATGCTGCAAAGAACATTTCTGACCAGTTCAACTTTCTTTGAAAGTACCTAACTATTTCTGTAGATGAGCCGAAAGAAAAATCAAAAATCACTGGCAAACCAATATTCTGCTGAAATAATCAGTGAATATCTTCTAATGGAGATGAGTCATCTTCCAACTGTTCACCAAACAAATTTTGGAGACAATCAACTGAACCCAATGAAGCTCCTTAACTGTTTGAAAAAATACAAATTGGAAGGAATCTTTCCAAATATATGCATTGGTCTACATATTCTGCTGGCAATTCCTGTCAGTGTCACCCCTGCAGAGCATTTTTTCTGTAAACTAAAGCTTGTGTGAGGAAGTTGACTTTGACCTGTCCTATTTTTATTTTATTATGCACTCTATTATTTATCGTTATTTTCCTATATGCTAACGTATTATATTTTAGTTTAAATGTTAACTTACTTCCACCTTCTCCGTCGTAGTTGGCAATCACGTGATACGGAATCAGAACCGTCCTCCAGAAGAGCTATCCCGGGTAATGACGTCATCATCTAATCTAACTAATTTTACCACTGAACTGATATGTGAAAATAAGAATGATCCGTATTGGTGTTTTGTTCGGTAGATAAATTAATTGTAAAGAGGATGACATGAATGAATTACTCTATAAGCTAAGAACTTTAAAACTTGTTACGTATAAGTATGCAAATGAGCGAAGTGCGGGATTGTAAGTCACCCATATAAAAGATCGACGCAGTCGACAAGCCGATTGAGGTGTTGAATCCAGACGTAAAATTGGTGAGTGACATTTAAGTTCTTGTAAGGATCGACGATTGTTTGAAGGTGACATTCGAATTCTTGTAAAGATCTACAATTGCTTGAAGTTTTGTAATGGTGGTGGAGGTATTAGAAGTTAAGTAATATTTAAGGTTTATTTCTTGTGACTAATTGGAATTTGAATTGAATTAAACAAGTTTTGTTGGATACTTGTTTGTTGCTTTATTATAGTTTCACTAAAGCATTTGCTAACACTTTTGTAAGTGTGTTGAGTCTAAATAAATTTATAGTTTTTATTATTATTTAACTTGTTTGAGAATTTATTCCAATTAGTATTTAAGTTTCTAACACTTTTTGTCCGTCTAGTTCTAACACTCGTTTGTTACTCTTAGTTGTAAGTTCTCGTTTCCGGTTTGGTTTTGCCGGTTAACGTGAAGTGTTGTTAGAGTGTTTTTGACGTTAATTAGTATTAAGTTAGAACTTAGAAAAAGACCTGAGCTCAAGCCGAACTCTGGATTGCAGAGTTGCTAGCCGTTAGGATTAGTTATAATTAGAATTATTGACATTCATTCTAATCCGCGACTTTGTACTGACTTTGTAAAAAATTATCTAAGATCTACCATGTTACAGGAGTGACTAGTAAACTTGGCAAGACTCAGTATTGAGGCTGATCTGGCCAAAAATGTTAATTTTGATGCTGTAATTAAAAACTTTGCAAGAAAAAAAACCAGAAAAGCACCTTTGTTTATCACAAAATAATTTTTATATATGTACAGCTGTTAGGCTCTTTTCCTTTTTTGTATTTTAATGATGTAATTAAAATACATGATTTCTTTTTTTAATGATTTTTTCTTTGTTTTGTAATATTTTTTTTTTAAATTATGTGTTTCTGTTCAGTATTAGTGAGTTATTAATTAATACTTGTACACAATTCGACAATATACATATATATAATACAAAATACATGAATCCTTCACAATGAGTGCAGGGGGGCCTCAAATTAGTCTTATTCTGGCTGAAAAAATTTCTCTTGGAGGCCCTGTTTCCAGTAACAAGAATCCAGACTTCCTAAAACAGTTTTGTACAGCAGTGGTTTTAACATCTTTATAAGCACCAAAAATCATTTGCACAGCATTCCGGCATCAACTAGTTTGTAAGTTACTTGTTTGCTGTGGATGTTAATATGCATGTGAGAAACATGGCATTTAAAGAAGTAGATGATCCTTGGTCCAGTGGTTACAGCTTGGAGGCAGAGTTTTTTGGAAAATACAAAACTTTGATGTTGGTTAATGCAGGAACATTATTATGAGATGGATAATTATCTACAAACATTAAAATGTTGTGCTTTTGTTGTGCAAATTTCCTATCAATTTTTAGGAACCAGCAATTGAATATTTAACTTTTTGTCCATACACTGTTGTTAGAATGGTAGTCAATAAAGAACACACAATAATCCTTTAAAAGGAACTTGGATTTTTCAACTTTCCAATAACTAGGGACTGAAGTTTTTTGCTATTATCCATATTGCAGGCCAATAAAACAGTAATCCTTTCTTTTTTCCACTCCCTTACATGTTTCTGTTTTAAATGCTAAAGTTTTGTTTAGAGTTAGTTTGTAAAACAAACCTGTCTCTCATCAGCACTGAAGATATCACAAAGAAAAGGTGTTCAACCCGTTGATCGCGGAGCGATTTTTGGTTAATCTTTTTATTCCTTTTTACAAATTTAATTAAAACTAAAAACATAATAATTTATTTATCATTATTTTGTATTATTTTTTAATTCTCTTTAAGTGTATCACTATTGTTTATTTATTTTTCATTAAAATTGTGAAATCAATAATTTTCTTATCATATGGAAGTATACACACAAAATGTTTCCAATATTAACTGATATTGTACAAAAAATTCCATCTGTGTTTTGGATTGACATATTTGTCAGAATCTGCTTTTTTAAATATGAACATCAAAAAAAAAAAAAAAAATCAAGAAACCATATTACAAATGATCATTTGGATGATTGTCTGCGATTGGCCACTTCTTCATATCAACCTGATGATGAAAATATTGCAAGCTCCAAACAATGCCAAATTTCACATTAACTTTTTTTTTATTGTTGGATCAATATTGTTTGGATCAACATTTTCACTTTCACTACACACTTTTCTAAAAATAAGTCCATTGAGAATTTTGAATTGGTCTAGCCAACCGTTGTTAGCTTTGAAATTTGTCACACCCAATGCAAAGGTGAAATTCTGTGCTTTTTGTTGTAATATAGGCTCAGAGATTGGTATCTGCTGTAACTATAAACTCACAGCTTCATCATCAGAATGATTAGCTATGACTGTAGATATTCTGTCACTTATAAAAAGATATAAAAACAGCATAGTACTAGGCAGAAAAGAAACTTTTATTTCACAAAAGAAACGTTTTTGACCACTGTCAACTAGTCTACATCAACTTTAGTTATCCATTATACAGAGAGTGGGGCTATTTCTCCAAATTGTTTATTTACAAATGTTAGAAGGAGCTATTGGTTGGTGGCTGGCCAGGTGGTACAACAGTAGGATGCACGACTACAAATATACGATGTCCTCATCATTGGATTTTATTAACAGACTATGAAGAAAAGAACCACAACCCAGAGGAACTTTATTGGTTTGCGATTTCAAAAACTTGTTCCTGTCCATCAAGGTTGAACCAGTTACTCTGCTCCTTTATAAGTTTATACTAGAAAAGCTAGATGACTTGGACTTTAAACCAACTGATATCAGGGAAGTGTATGACTTGGTCTGCCATTCTTCTTATTTTGTTTTCAGGACAATTCTTTAAACAAACAAGAGATGTACCAATTGAAAGCCCTATGGCTGATGTGATTGTTGAACTTGTACTAACACACAAAGAGCTTTTCCTGGCATCAACACTCAAAGGATTTCTCACTTTATGTGAGATATGTGGGCAACATATTCCTAATCTTGGCTAGCCAGGATCCAGTAATACAACTAAAGTAATATAACTAAAACTAAGTAATACAACTAAAATAAATGACTCCCAAGGCATTCAGTTGAATCTGGACCAAATGAGCAATAGCAACGTACACTTTCTGGATGTCAATATAAATATAGAATGTTCCTGCTATAATACAACTGTTTATAGGAAGCCAACGTTCAAGGCAATTTACATAAGGAAGATGTTATATGATCCTTATGTAAATTGCATTAAGATGCAATTTACATAAGGATCTTTATGAAAATTGCTCTTTAAGAGGCCTTCACACATTGCTCGATGAAAGGCACATAGGATGAGGAAATGAGAATTATTATTAGACAAGGTGAAGAACATGGTTATTAAGCCAGAAACCTGTTAAGAGTTCTATATGCTGAAGAAAAAAGTAAACTTTTCATCATTCAGTAGTGTACAGCTGGTAAGGAAAGAAAGATACATAGTCCTAATGTATTGTACATCCATCAAAAATAATATCAGGTTGTTAGAGAAGATTGGGGAATGGAGGATCATATATGAAAGGACTAACATGATTTTCCAATACCTAAGGAATGAGAAGCCACCCTGTTCAAAGCAATTTGAAGTCAGTCTAAATAGAGATGAGGTGTACATTAGGTGCACTAGATGCAATCTTAGTACTCAAATTAGAGAGCACCAGCAGAATATCATGAAGTGTAGGATTAATATAGCACTAGTGCTATATTAATCCTTCTGGAGAAACATTCCTGCTCATTTGTGTAATGGATAATTAAAGCTGATGTAGACCAGTTGACAGTAATTGAAAATGTTTCTTTTGTGAAATAAAAGGCTTCTCTTTTTTGCCTAGTAAAAGCTGTTTTTTTTATACACAAATTTTTTTCTCATCCTTCAAAATTATGGACAAAGAACTTTTTGGAATTCCATAGGTACTTGTAATGTCCATTTTTAATTGTTTGATGTCACTTTAGTATTTTAATTTTTGCTCTTAAGTAAGTCCATTAATTTTTGTTTACTAGATATCCTGTTACATCAAATTACCGAACCGAATCAACTTCAAGCACTATTAAGCAGTCCAAAATTCTTTGTAAAAAACTTTTATTTTGATGATGATAGATGCTGAAAATGTTTCTCAAAATAAAAGCTTTTACAAAGTAATTTTGGACTGTTTAATAGTGCTTAAAGTTGATCTTTCACATAGTTAGACACCTAAAAGAGCAGTATTCTTTAAGATCTTACTGAACACATCACAAAATACAGTAAATTGTACTGAACTTCGAACAAAATCAAACTCCACACTCCATAGCTTTATATTTACAGCTCTGGAAGCTGAAAGTACAAAACTTGACACCACTGTTATGAACCTTGGCACGATAAAACAGAGAAAGGAGATGAAAACAACAGGAGACTTAAAAAATTTAAACTTTATAATCAAACTTCAAGGGAATTTACTTTAAATAAACCTAATTACCTTGGCAAATTTTAAAAATTTATTCTGTCAACTCTTGCCTTCAATTGCACTGATAAAAAATCTTGCCACTGTTTATACTCTCTGTGGCAATAGTCACTATAACTAATACAATAACTTTATTCTTAGTATTGTCTTTATTGTTCCTAAATATATATCATGGAAATTCCATGAAATTTCTCTTTGGGGCTAGCCTTGTCTTCATCTTTCTTGCTAGATACCTTAGGAAATAAAGAAAAACCAGGAGTGTACATAGTCCCAGTAATGAACTTAGATAAAAACAAAAAAGAAGAGTATATAGAAATGACAACAAGATCGCTAGAAATGAGGCTAAAAGAGCACAAAGGAGATATAAAAACTATCAAAATGAACACAGCATTAGGCAGAAAGGTATAAGAAGAAAATATCAAAGTGGAGTGGGAAAAAGCAAAAGTAATAAAACTGTGTAGTACCAAAACTGAGGTTTTGTTTAATGAAACGCTAGAAATTATTAGATGATTGAAAAGCGGAAACGTGATAAAAGAATATTTGGGTAAAATGAATATCTTGGGTGAGCTGGCCATACCATGGAAATATGCCCTAAAAGAGAAGCTATTTAAATAATGGAGAATCATTTAATTTTTATAATCAAATAAAATCTTAGCCTGAAACATAAGTAAAAAAACAAGTAAACAGTAAAACAAAATATATATAATTGTGCATCGTAATTTAGGTCTCCATGGTAACGCAAAAAACGAAATTTTGTTTTTAAAAATAGTTTCAGTTATTGTTCTAAATGTTATTTTTGTTCAGAAACTTTTTCTTGTATTCGATGTATGTATAAAGAATTAACTGAAGAGGGTCAAATTAAAAATGACTGAAAACGTTTTTAACAGACAATAAAAAAGTTTGAATTATAATTTCATACTGCTGAGGGTGCTTGGACTTTAATTAATTTTAAAGAGTCACATTTCATTACTGAGAAATTCAATTTGAAAGTTACAGGAATCCCTTGATTTAGCACAGTTAATAAATCCTTGCAATTTACAGCATATATCAAAACTGCAATCAAACTATGGTTAATAAATCCTCGCAATACACCGCATATATCAAAACTGCATTAATTAAACTATCTCGCAATACACCGCAGATATCAAAACCGCACTAATCAAACTAAAAAAGTCCAATGGAATAATTATAATGAATCCTGGAAAATATCAAAATTATAAACATGTATCTTTTTTCCTCTCTCAAAACGTATCTATACTGCATTACATGTATTTTAAATCATTGAGGAATATGTGTAGGTATTTAAAAATTTATAGTAAGAATTAAAATTAATTTTTCACAAAAAAATTATTTTTTACAAAATTGCATAAATTTTGTAACAAATAATTGCAGGTCCGTAGATATTGAGTACTGGAGAGGAACTGAAGGCCAGGCTAGCTAATATTGTAATGGCTATTATTATGTAATTGCCATTCACACTAAATTTATTAATAAATAAAATTACAAATGAATTTAAAATATTACAATTAAATGACAAAAGTCATAATATTAATAGAATTAAATAAATAAATTTATTACAGTGCTCTAATCATGTAGACTACAATCCGCAATATTCAGTTTTAATGCTTCAGAGGGTTTGCAAAAAAAAAAAATTATCGTACTTGCTGAAGCGCACTAATCAAATTTGGCACCGCATATATTAAGGGATAGTCTCAAATTTTTTTTGCACATTAATCAAAGGATTCCTGTATTGGCACTTAATTATTTTTATGACATTTCATATATTTAATCAAAATTAATAATCAAATCACAATAATGCAGCATTATGTTATTGTAAATACTGAAAACATCTAGTATTGTTCAATAGTTCTTCTACAAATTTCCCATATCTAGAGACAAATATAAAATATTTTTAAAATCAGTAGCAAAAGATATTTAAAATGATGTCACTTGATTTTATTATATGAAAAAAGATTAAACTCTGAAATCATATGGGAACAATCAAAAATTTTTTATTTTCATTAAATTTTAGTAACATTTTTAAAATCAACATTCAAAAAGCATTAAAATAATATATTTGATTTTAATGAAATATGTTTTGAAATTATAAATTATTAGTGTAATTGATATTGGAGCTTTAAATCTTTCTTAATAAATGCAAAATCCAACAAAATATAATACAAAGTCTTATATTATTATAATTTATTTTAATATATTTAAACAAAAATTTAAGATACAATATTATATTTTCGATAGGATTTTACTTTGACTGCCTCATGTTTTTGTAGATCTGTACGCACATATACATTCACACCCATGTTAATATCTTTATTGTGTACAAGCATTAAGACATGCTATAACACAAATTATTCATAGACATGTCACACTAGTCAGACATGAAAACATGAGACAGTCAAAGTAGAATCTTTCCAGATTTTCTTAATCATTTTGAGAAAAAAAATCTCTTCCCATTTCTACATATCTTACCAGTAAACATTTTATTATAAATTAAAAAATAAATAAATAAAAATTACCCAATCTGATCCCACTGCCATTTATTAATTTTTATATCATCTTTGCTCTTGTTTCCATTTAATATTATTGGACTTAATAATGGTAATTTTATTTCCTGATCTGGACCTGCATCAGCAATAGGAGGAGTATTACTTTCTGGCTTAACAAAAACATGCACTTCTGTCTCAGATATTTGATCAGCTGTGTCCGTAATTTTCAAAATAAATTTATATACACCCACTTCTAAATGAGATAAATGTAAATATGGACTAGTCGTTCCCTATAAAAATAAAAACTTTAAATTCTCATAATCAAATAAAATTCAAATTGAAAAAAAATTAATATAACTGACTTCCATATCAACAGGTTTATCAGTATCTGGACTTTTAGTCCATTCCCAACTTTTTATGCCTTTATCATCAGTACTTAAATTACCATTCAAAGTAACTGAATTTTGGGGTATATTTATGATAACATCAGGACCAGCATTTGCAGTTGGAGGATAATCCATTTCTAAAATTTAAATATTTAAAATATTATTTGTATCTTTTCTTTAATATCATAACAAATCTGAACTTAATGTTTATCATAATAAATGATTATTAAATTATTCCAAAGATTATTTATAAACAAATATAAATAGTAATAATTTCTAAATTTATATAACACTAATCCTTTGAGATCTATATTAATCAATTTCTGCCTGTGGCAGCTGACTGTCAATTAATAATAATTAAGCCTAAATATATGCTAAAAATTAAAATTATAATATTTCATTTAATTTTTATCAAAATATTTTGAAATTTTTTATTACATTTTTCATTCAGATTCTAACAATGTGAACATTTCTTCAAGTTTTATTTTTTCACAGTTTTATGTGCTATATATGAAATTGATGAAAACACAATTTTTTAATATGAAATCTTAGCCATCCAACAAAAAATTGCCATTTATGGATAATGGTAGATCCACTGAATAAAACAAGGCAGGAAGAAAGCAAATCAAATCATATTTTCAAAAAATAATTAATAAAAAACAAAGTATTATACAAATTTTGATTTAAAAAAATTATTGAAGTTATTTCATATAATTAGTTCAAAAGTAACATAAATTTATTAAAATATTGTCATTTTTATTAATAATTTATATTTATTGACATGTTTTTCCTTCATTTATTTAGTTACTTTTATTTTAATTTTTTTAATAAATTTTTGAATTTAGATAAAAAATTCCAACATATATAAAAATAGTCTCCTCTCATACATAAACAATTAATATATTCTTTACTCTAACTGACCTACAGATGCATTACTACCACACTATACCCAATACTACATACAATGCAGTAGAGGAGGTTTGGCTGCAAATTACTGGGAATAGTTGCCATAAAACAATAAGGGTCAGTTCCACCAACATCCTATAACACTACTGTCAGTAAACGGCATTGTCAATGTAACAACAATCAGTAACAACAGATCATTCCACCACAACTTTTGTTAGTGATGTTTACTGACAGCCAAGAGCTGACACTACGATTGTTATTCATGTTCCTGGAAAAAAACATGTCACTAATTCATGAACACAAAAAAATTCATGTTCCTGAGTAAAATGCCTATTGGTCAAATTAAAGCATGTGGTAAGAAATGACGCTATAGCAACACAACGTGACAAAACAGGATGGCTGTTGAAAGTAAACGACATCGTTATTCTGATAATTCAAAATAATTTTAGATGATGAATTTTCCGAGATATATGGTTTGTTACTAAAGGTGAGATTGCTATATTTATTATAAATATCTTCTTGAATATTTGTTGGAAAAGGAAAATATATAATTCATTAGGTAAAGATTTATCTCAAAAACAACCGTATATCTTGGAAAATGCACAGTTCAGTTCGTTGTTAAAGTAAAAATTAATTCATATAATCTGCCGATCTGTACTATTTTTAAGAAGCCCAGTATGAAGATAATATTCATGCATGTATTAACAACTTATTTTAAAACGATTAATCACGTCACATGTATAATTATAATTTGATAATTTGAAAAAGCAAATAAAATTCACTATTATTAAATTCAGATATTCAAATTTGTTTTGTTTTTGTAGTTATTATTATTATTATTAGCATAACTCAACAGATATATCGGACTAAAGTAGGTTTTGCTGTGTTTGAATATCACCGTTGTTAAAGTAACAATGCAATGATGGAATCGAGCCTAAAAGTTCCACATATCTTAACACACTGTCCTCCAGTGTCAGTTTCCCAATTGAATAGGCCTAACCATGCCTGCACTCTTTTGTCAGTTATTGCATGACTGCAGTTATCGACAGTATAGAAACCTCTAATTTTGTTGTTTTTTTTTTTTTTTAGTTATATCGAGAAAAAAATTATTAAAATATCAATTTCTATCATGTTTTTCATTGTTTTTACATAATAACCAAAATATTGCTTTAATGTGGATTTTTAAATAAATTTTTTAAAAAACTTTCATTCCAATTTAATCAGAAATGTCTAATAAAACATCAACTTTGGACTTCGAAAAATTAAAGAACCTCTTGTCCAAAATGTCCTAGTTGTTGTATCATGTTCCATGTCTTCTTTTTAGTTGCTGTGTATTTTTTCCCCAGACACCTTGATCCAATAAATTATAATTTGGAAAAGTTTAGCTCCTTGTAAATAATATGATTTTGCTGTTTTTTTTTTTTTTTTTTTTTTTTTTTTTTTTTTTTTTTTTTTTTTTTTTTTTTTTTTTTTTTTTTTTTTTTTTTTTTTACACATGAAACTCAATAAATTAATTTTATTTAAGAATTTATAAATTTTAATTTATCAGAGAAACAAAGCAACCAATCCAACACTTGACAATCGACATGGAAGTCCATGTTCTAGCTTATGGCGGGAAATACTCGCGATTGTGACATCATCTGATTGTTTGTTTACATTAGTTATATTTTAAATATAACAAAAATATTTATATAATAAAGTAATTTTTTTGTTATCTCTAGTCGAAACAAGTAATTTGTAGACAAGTTATGTATAATTACTGACAAAAAGTATCCAACAAGGATAACTACATGATCTTAAACTATGGGCTAGTTACATTATGTTAACTAATGGGAGAAGCATGAAACCCTATCCTCTCTCTTTGAAAATTCTAATATAACTTTATTTTTAATTATTTTTGGCAAAATTAATGACTTGGAATGACTAAATTCACAGAAATATTTCACTATCTGCCATTTTTAAAAGGCATTGAAACAAATCATGACTAAAAAACCGTAAAATGCAATAATTTATTAAAAATTACTGCTAAATTTGGCATACAGATGTCATGGTGACTGCTATGCATACCAATTGCAGTAATATTTATTAATAAAATTAAATTTTAAAAAAAGTCAACTTTCTTATACATACAAATTCTTCTTGTAAAATAAAAAGTATTTTTCACACATTATTTTAAGAAAATAAGAAGAAAAATGGCTAATAAACAATTATTTTATTTATTTGTGTAGTAGAGTATTGTCTGTCTACAAAAGCTGCACGTAGCTAAAGTGGATGAGTCCAAATACAAAAGGGAGTGTCGCAATCGGTAAATGATGGGTGGGAATGGTTTCGGTTTTGATTTACTTTTCTTTGCATATTTCTGTTATTTGTCATCTTAGTGTTTTCGTTTACCTTTTTCTATTTGTGATGGCTAGCACACTAATCATTTAGCATTCGACATTACAATAAACTTCCATTCAACTTCAGTTTTTGCGTTTGAAAACATCCATGTGCGAAGCTGTCATCCCTATTTTGTCACTGGACTCGTTCAGTTAGCGCATGCATACTTGTGTCAATGGTCGTGGCTAAGCTGGATGGACAGTACCATATTTCATCTGCCAGGAGGAAGAGTACAATTGTTTGTTTATATTGAAAAACTTCTTACTTTAGATATTAATTAAAAGCAAACAAAATAAGCCAAATAAGTAAGATAAATTGTTTATTCAAAAATGTTTTCAGCTATCCACATAGCCTGCCTCAGTTGTAATTTGAGGCAGGTTACATGGATAGCCAAAAACATTTTTGAATAAACGATTTATCTTACTTATTTGGTTTATTGTTTGCTTTTATTGTTTGTTTACATGTAGTATCAGATTAAGCTTAGCAGTATCAAATTACAATGTAAAATAGTCTGTTGGTTGGAAAAATATTTTAGAATTATCAAGTATTTGGTATTTTTCATCATAACTTTTTTTGCATTTTAATTTTTTGGCATGAAAAAATTGGATTTTGTCAGCAATAAACTGTAATCTGATATCATATTTAATTTTGGATAAAGAATCAAAAGAAAAAAATATAAAATAATTAGATCTAATTTACATATATGAACTTTATGTACATTTTTTTTCAAATTAGACACTGAATATCATCAAGAATATAAGTATGCAAACATTTTTTATCCAATGCCGAAATCATGAATAATTTGAAAAAAATGTACATAAAGTTTACATATGTAAATTAGTTCTAATTATTTTGTATTTTTTTTTGATTCTTTATCCAAAATTAAAAAACGATATCAGAGTACAGTATATTGCTGACAAAATCCAATTTTTTTTGTGCCAAAAAATTAAAATGCAAAAAGGTTATGGTGAAAAATCAAAAGTATACATTAGATTTTTTGTGCCAAAAAATTAAAATGCAAAAAGGTTATGGTGAAAAATCAAAAGTATACATTTATTAGAAAAAAAAAGGCATGGAGGCTTACAGGGAAATAAAACAGAAAAAAAGAGGACTGCAAAAGGTTAAAATAGATTCAGGGCATTTATGTTTGGAGTTTTTTTATTTTTTTTGCATATAGAGCAGTAAAAATGAAACAAAAAATGAATGATCAAAAAATATTATTGTTTATTTTAACAGAATTAATCAATATTCATATTACCTACAGTATTCAATAATTTTCAAAATTTTTGCTTAAAATTAAAAAATATAATTCATTTCAGACCTAAACTAGAATTATTTTCATATAATAGGCTAAAAAATCAAAAAGAAGTGATGAAAAATTCCAAATTCTACTAATACGATTTATTCAAAACAAATTTTATAAAAATGTAATTTAAAAATAAATTTCAGTAACTAAAAAATTTAGGAACCACCATCAGAGGCAAATGTTTTCAGCCAATATGCCCAAAAAACTGATTTGCAATATTTGTATTAATTATATAAGGATTTAATTTTTTAACTCTTTTTTTTTATTGTTTTTATTCCACTTCCATGATGACTATATATGTCAACAGATCTCAGCAAGTTAATAATTATTTTTTCTCTTCTAACTACTTATTATAGTAAGAAATTATGTAAGCTAAACTTATTATCTTTAATAGAATAATTATTTTGCATTATTCATAATAAAGAAATTTAAAGCAAATATTCAGTTATATTTTTTTTATTAATATATATATATAACCTTGAGTTACAAACAATTCATACATAAGTTTTATTCATAACTTGGATTGCTTGTAACTACTAATACTTTTGGAGGTGAAATAACTGCTGTTATTTTATCATCAAAAGTACTGGAATGACTTTATATACTGCATTTTGTAATATATTTCACAATTGGACCAATTAGAATTTACTTATTTCACAAATTTGAATGTAAAGTTCCAATTATAAAGTGAGGGTTTTTAATGTAATCATAGTCACCTTGAAATATGTTGTAATATTGTTAACTAACTGTATAATTTTACATTATATTGGTTGCTAGAACATTCTGCTTTCATATTGTTTAAACTTCTTTAAGTGTTTTTGAAATTTTAAAATGAAATTTCTTGTTGGTAAGTATGAATGTTTGTAACTTGAGGAGCATATGTATTTAATTTTTTACATATTTAAATTTTTTCAATTGATTTAGCAATATTAAAAAATATATATCAATCAATTCATGAAATTTACATATACAAGATATAATCAAAATTTATTATTATTTACATTGATTTTATTATTTTATATAGAATAAAAAAATTAAGAAATGTAAAACTAATTCTATAAACACATAGAATACAGATAATTAAAATTAATTTTATTTTAATAGATATTTTTAATTCCAAAATCTGTCTCATACAATAATTATTGCATATAAACTTTAAAATTTAATCTAAAAAACATTGTGATTTTTGCTTTTAATTGACACACAATTATACAAATAATAATCAATAATATTTATTAAATGTTTTTAATCATATGAATGTCTCAAATTTCTTTTCAGAAAGGTGAATTTTGTCATGATTTTTAAATTTTACATTAGTATATTTACAATAATATCAAACTTAAAATTATAAACAAACCTTTCAAAACAGTAAGATTAGCAATAGTGGAATTTAAAACACCATCTGAATCTTTTATTGTCAATCTGTTTAAAAAATTAATAAGAAATTTATTTGAATAAAATTGATAGACTATTTTTTCTATTTAAAATATTATAAATTATATTAATTTTAATTACTTAAATTTATAAAATCCTGGCATTAGATTTTTTAACTGCAATGTAGGGCCATCATTAGACTGAACTGTATAACCTATAGGAGCAACTACAGCTTCCCAATGATACTGTACTATTTTGTCATCATCTGTACTAACTGTTAAAATAAAATACAAAATTATAAGAAAAATAAAATTTACATATAAGCTTCTGGGCAGGAAATATAAATCACTTTTATTAAACAGAGAACTCTGAATTCTGATAGAATTAATATTAATAAATTAAAATTTTACTTACATGATCCATCAAGAACAGTATCTTTATTTGGTAATTTGACTGTAGCATTAGCAGGCTGGATAACTGCAACTGGTGCTTTATTTTTCCTTTTAGCTTAAAATACATAATATCAAATTTTATTTAAGATAATTAATATCAATTCACTTTAATAAAAATTAAAATAGAATTTTTATATGATATTTTTCTATAAACCATTACTTTTGTAACAAACAATTCCAGAAAGCATCATAGATGGCATGATAATGTCATTATCATGACGACACAACATCATAATGGCATATTCATTGTTATATCATTGTTGTATTATTGTAATGTCAAGTTTGACCTATAATGTCATTATAGTAAATATTAGCAATACATGGGGCTAAATGTTAAGCAGTAAGGTAAGGAATGTGTTGCTTCTATATTGCTTGATCCTTAATGTTATGTATTGGAATTAATATAAACTAAAATTTTGATAAAATTGAGATTCTATTCTGTAAAATAAAACCTACAGAATTAAAGGATGATGTGTCAAGATTGCCTTTGATATTAGAACATCACTATTAAATTTCATGAAAATTTGCTAATTAGTTCAAAAATTATTAGTGGGGGATACACAAACAGACATGAGTTTGATCTTATAAGTTTTCATTTCCTTTGGAAGATAAGTTAAAAAATAATTACATCATCAAAAATATATAACAGAAAATATAATGGTTTTTCATAATGATATTTTTCATATGTATAATCAAATTTTTAAATCAAAAAAATTTTAAAATTTAAAAAAATTTTCATATCATATGCATAAAAAATTTTTTCAGACACATAATTCTGCTTGTAATTTGATACTCTAATCAAATTTTTAAATCAAAAAAATTTTAAAATTTAAAAAAATTTTCATATCATATGTTTAAAAATTTTTTCAGACACATAATTCTGCTTGTAATTTGATGCTCTATCTATTATTATTTGTAGTTGCTCTGGTGATACTAATTTTATCCCTCCTGAGACTTTTACCATAATTTAGTAAAGATCATCTGCTATTATTAGGTTTAATATTTGAACTGTTTATTTTGAAAGTGTCTTAAGTCCATTTGTTTTTAAATTGAGATATTTAAGGGTGTGTGTCTGAATCAATTTAAAAATATTGGTTACTGATAACAGAGTAGTTTAATATTTTTTTGTTTAGAAAAATGTGTAATTTACTGACCCAATCAGGTTAATAAACATTATTTGAAATATAACAGCCTTAAAATAAATAAAAAAATCTATACAATTTTGTGTTATAAAAATAGAAACATTTATTCACATTCAAAAGAATTATATAATCAAATAATATTTATATCTCCTTATATTTTCGTTTCTCAAGAAAATTTCTTATAAAACTCGGAACTAAAAAAAAATTCTGTGAATTCATATCCTAAAAATTTCATAATGATACATTAATTATTTTGGCCCTGTGACATCTTTGAGTCAATAAACTAAGCAGATAAGTCACATGACATTTCTGCGTCAGTTCTACTTACTATATATTTCAAAAAGAAAATATCAGAAACTAATCACAAAATAATATGTAAAACAGGCATATAAATCTAAAGTAATACATAGATCAATAAAATGTACAAAAATCATTCCATTTTATTGCAATTTTTACTAAATAACAGTTTAAAATAAAAGAAGACTGGAGAGCCATAACCTCGACTTTGTGGAAAAAGAAGAACAGTTTAAATCGGTTTTTTATAAATCAACTGTTGTGAGTATCGTTGCTGTTTCTTACTTGGAAAAATGTCAAAAACGACATTAGATGTTCACGTTTCTTACTCAGAAAAATGTCAAAAACGACATTAGATGTTCACGATCGGAAAAATGTCAAAAACGACATTAGATGTTCACGAAAAGAATCGGAAAAATGTCAACAAAAAACGACATAGATGTTCACGAAAAGATTTTAATTTGTGTATAAAAATAAAAATCCTTCTGCTACTTAGCAATTTATTTCTGATCACCTTTAATGAAACAATGCACTCTAGTCTATACATGTTTTCTCACATGTTACCATTAACCCTCCATAATTAGTCTATACATGTTTTCTCACATGTTACTTAAACCGCCACCCCTCCTTTACCGCCAGAGAGGACCTTCGAACCGATGGTGGCGGCTTAAAAAGAGGACCTTCGAACTGATGGTGGCGGCTTAAAGAGGTTTGACTGTATTTTCATTATTATAGATGCTGCCATTTTGTCATGTAAGCAGATTTATAACACTGTTTATGCACAAGCAAAAACAAATATCTAGTTTTTACCTCATTCAGCAGTTTTCCAGAATAACAGTGATGTCTACTGACATATAAATTTTGTGAGTTGGCTGTTTATTGCTGTGAGAAACATTTGTATATATGCAAACTCTAGCTTTCAAAGTGGACTTAAGGTACTTTCAAAATAAAATTTTTTACCATTCCGTTCACTAGCTAATTTTCTATTAAAAAATTTCAGTGAATTCAAACATATTGGTTATAGATTGTTTAAAACGAAATTGTAAGTACACCCATACCTCGCTTTACAGCCTAGATACATTCTGGAAAAGTTGGCCATAAAGCGAAAAGCCGTATAACAAATCAATTATTCTGATACAAATTCAATTGGATCTGTCCAATTTTTTATAAAATAATATAATTTTTACTTCATAAAGCATTTTATTCTGTCTATTTCCTATAAAAATGCTTACATAAAAATAAAAGTGCAAAAGTAATAATAAAAACAGATTCAAAAAATAAACATATAAATTAATAAACAAAAGAAATCATATGCACATATGTACAGTATATACAGTAGAAGCCACTTATTGTAATCGCAAACGTTTAATGTTATTAAAATTTACGATCCCAAATCATCCATATTAAAATGCATTATGAAAACTGTTTATAATAATCAGAATTTCGGTTATTGTCAGAAAAATCAATACACTGCTATAAAATATCGTATTTAAAACTTAAAAAAATATCGCAGATAATTCAAAATATTGGTTAAATCTATTAAAATAAACAACATTATTTGTTAGTCGTTCATTTATTGTTTAGACAAAAATCAAGTCGAATACGAAACAAAATTTAGAGAAAAATCGAGTTAAATACGAAGATAAAACACTTTTTCTCCATTTAAAATAATCAGATTCAACTTAAGTGGAAAAATCTGATTTGTGTACGTTTTTTAATTAATAAATATTAGATTGGTGTAAGTTTTTGATTTAATTAAGTTCATATAGACAAATCAAAAGGTGCCGACAAGTTTTCAAAACTTCGTAGAGCCTTTAGGTGGTTTGACCCCACATCTCACCTTTTCAAATGGCGTGGCGTTGCTGTTACCAGATCTGGTGATTTTTAATGTTTTTTTTATGACGAAATATATAATTTAAAATTACTGATATAGTGATTTAGCGACTTTGTAATTGCCTTTATTGAAAAAAATTATTATTGCTCCAGTACTTCGTGATTTTCCATAGATTGGAATTGGCAACATTAACTATAAGCGTAAATCATTTCACTTCACTTTTTGGCTTAATTGATTACATAAAATAAAGTTCAACGAGTGTTCTTCGATCCATTATAGAGCTATTATTATTATTATTAGCGATATCTTTTAATATAATTTTCATTTTATCTAACAGTACAGCATTGTTTTTGGCTGTATAACGAAACATTGTGGGCCGTAAATCGAAAAAGTGCCATAACTAAAAAAGGCCGTTATAGCGAAATGCCGTATAAAGAGCGGCCGTATAGTGAGGTATGGTTGTATTATAAATGTTAACTTTATTTTTTTGAAAAATGGACTTAAGTCACTTTCAAAATAAATGGATCATTTATTTCAATTTTTCAAAATTGTTTAATAAATAAACAAAAATAAATCATATTTAGAAATTCAAATTAAACAGATTTCATTAAATAATTTTTAAATAATATAAAATTCATGTCAATTCTAACAATATTAAACTTACGTGGTAATACAGTAACATTAACTTGTGCTTCTCCAAGCACTCCTGCACCAGTAACAGTCACTCGAAATGTATAAACTCCAGTTCTAAGAAAAAAAAAAAAAAATATTAATTTCATTTAAGATTTTTTTTTTAATTTCTGAAAAATAAAATTTTATTAATATATACAACAGTGCTCAAAAAATTGCATCACTTACCTTTTTAAGCTGTATATTCTAATACATGTAATATATTGCATGGCCAGTTGCATCATCTTGTTTCAATAAGCTCTCTTGGATGATGTAACATGCCATTGGTGATTTCATCATCCAATAGATAGCTATAAATAGAACAAACAAGTGATGCATATAATAGCGATTGTTGTGTTTTGAGATTGGTGTTTATACGATTAAATTTTTTGCAATTGACATTTCAGTTATAACTAGTATTGCAAAAAATTGTTGTGAAGATAATCAGTAAACAAGTCTATCCATTTCCTTGATTATTTTTGTTAATATGCAAATATTGCAATTTTATCATTTATTGTATCAAAAATGAGACATCATAATAAAATATATTATAGTACTACCTGCTTGATACATATTTTTTATTTATTACTCCCATTTACTCTGTCAAAGCTAAATAATGGCAGCTTTTGAGAAAACAATATAAAAGATTGTGATCCAATATTTTTGAGCACTACTATATTTGATTAATATATTATCTTAAATACATTTTTACATTATCTATTACCATCATCATGAATATACAAAAAAAAAAAATGTAAAGATACTGTATCTACTTGACTGCAAATCAACTTTTAACTGAATTTTTATTATCCAAAAATTCCCATCCATTTAAGATCAGTGTCATTCATATGAAATTCAGTTAAGTCATATTAAACTGATAAAGTATTTATATTATATAGAACTTACTTGCATAAATTTTCCATATGCAGATAGTTCCTAGCACAACTTGATGAGCTAATTTGTTCCTAATGTGCATCCATAAAGCAAAAACTTATAAGAATTTATTTCTTACAGATATAATGGTAAAAAGAGGGGTTACATTCTCAACAATAAAATTTTACTATAGTAATTGTTAAATAAAAGTCAATAAAGCAATAATTTATGCTGAAATAATAATTTATTTATCTAAAAAAATTAAAACATAGTATTTAAAATCCAGTAAATTATAAAAACAAATGGGGAAATTTTTATTCATCTTCATTATTGACAGATGAATAGATCAACTTTATACAAATGAACTACTGCCTTCAGCACAATCTGGGAAAAAAAATTATTAATATAATGTTCTCATGAAACCATGATTGTAAGATAGTATTAATTTCAATTTCCTGTCAATAATCTTAATTTTTCCCATTTCATAACAGAAAACAGTGTGTTTGTTATGAATTCAGTTATATTGTATTTTTTTATAGCTAAATAAAGGGTTTGAAATGTCAAATTTATGAATGTTTAGCATTTATTTATTGCAATTAATGTTCATATTTTCAGTTTTGTTAATGTTTCATACTTTAAAAAAGAATTTGTAAACTTGGGAATTGATAAAGCAGAAACTATCTATATTACCTTGTTTTTGATGTTACAAAGTATGATGAAAGAGAAATTGTACAAATTTCATTTTAAATACAGAATAAAATGCTATTATCCCAAATACATAACAAAGTTTTCAAAAAAAGTTAATACTAAACAGTAGAGGTTGTGTTATATTTTAATTTCTGAAATAAAAGTTGTTTATAAAATTATGCACTTTAATAGAAATTCTATTATTTTGTAATACACTTATATTTACTTTACTTTTAGCATATTATGATATATACCGTATCTGCCGGGCGTATAAGACACACCTTTTTTTCTTGAAAATAGGTCTGAAAAACGGGGTGCGTCTTTTACTCCCATACTCAGTTTTTGATTACATTCATTTCTGGAAATTTCCTCTATTCGGAATTATGCGATTTCTTTCTTGTTTCCTTGCGGAGTGTGGGAATATTAGTTAAGTAAAGTTCAATAAATGCGCATGTGCTTTCATCGACGATCACAGCTGGGCCTAGCATTTCT
>AYEL01064751.1:0-40698 GCA_000484575.1 Olivierus martensii | reverse complement strand
AGAATTGAACCAGCGATCACGCAATTAAAAAAGCAAACCTCCAACCACGGCGCTACTGACACATTTGAAATATAATTAAATTTTAGGATGAACTCAATATGAAACTTCTCGTGCGATTTTCTCGACAATGCTTGAAGAACTCAATACGAAACTTCTCGTGCGATTTTCTCGACAATCCTGGAGCATTCGAGAGTTAATTAAATTTTAGAATATATGAACTCAATACGAAAACTTCGAATTATAATTAAATTTTAGATTATATGAACTCAATACGAAACTTCCAATTAATTAAATTTTAGAATATATGAACTCAATACGAAACTTCTCTCGCGATTTACTCGATCAATGCTTGGAGTAGTGCACTTTATTACTCACACATTATATTGTCCTAGGGGACTGCTACGTGTGCGCAATTTCAAAAAAATCGGTGACCCGAATGTCTGAACCTCCCCTTGTTAGATAATATAAAAATTTATTATAAATTAAAAAATATCAATCAGTTAGTATATTAATATTAATAATTTGAATCAGCTACTATAATACATATAATAATATAAATAACTCAGCTAATATAATATTTTTATATTTATAAATATTTATATTGACTATGTACTTATCATGAAATATTCATTATTCTTTGTTAGAATAATGTTCGTTGGTATGAATCAGCTACTATAATACATATAATAATATAAATAACTCAGCTAATATAATATTTTTATAATTATAAATATTTATATTGACTATGTACTTACCATGAAATATTCATCATTCTTTGTTAGAATAATGTTCGTTGGTATGATTATAAAGACTGAAAATATCACAATTAAATATTTACTCACTTTTTAAATAAACATCCTACTTTTTCCGAATCTTCAGCTTTTGGATGTTCACACAAATCCGTTTCTTGAAATTCTCTTTTTAATCCAATAAATGCAATCCGATTAAACCACCTGAAAATTAATAAATATTCATAATGAAGTTTAATGCTATACACATAAACTTTGATAGCAAGTTTTATTTATACTGAGAATATAATACTGTAAACACGAATAGCAAGATATATAAGAATGCTCGATGGAATAGCGTATTGCTAACTAAGAAATTGGTATAACGAACAACTTAGAAATTTCGTATTGTTATTGGTATTACATAGATGATATTAGAGAGTTTCCGCACAGTTACAATTCAGTTCTGATCGATAACTAAACGACAAAATCCTATCGTTTTGGAAGTTATCAGTAATCGCTTCAGCAACGCAACAATTTACTCACTTTTTAAATAAACATCCTACTTTTTCCGAATCTTCAGCTTTTGGATGTTTACACATATCCGTTTCTTGAAATTCTCTTTTTAATCCAATAAATGCAAACCGATTAAACCACCTGAAAAATAATAAATATTCATAATGAAGTTTAATGCTATAAACATAAACTTTGATAGCAAGTTTTATTTATACTGAAAATATAATACTGTAAACACGAATAGAAGATATGTAAGAATGCTTGATGGAATAGCGTATTGCTAATTAAGAAATTCGTATAACGAACAACTTAGAAATTTCGTATTGTTATTGGTATTACATAGATGATATTAGAGAGTTTCCGCACTGTTACAATTCAGCTCCGATCGATAACTAAGCGACAAAATCATATCGTATTGGAAGTTATCAGTAATCGCTTCAGCAACGCAAGATTCGTTCAAACCTCCAACACCACATACTGTATTATCATAAATTCTCTCTATTCCTGTATATTCACTCTGTTTTCATATATTATTTCTATTATATCCTCTATCATCTCTAATAAAGAAAATCTCTTATATTAAACCGCCGAAGACTATTTAATATTCTGGATTGAATCAGCTCATTCTGAATATACAACGATAAAAGACTGTTTTTATCGGTACGAAAAGCAACAATATTACTCTCAACCTCGCACATGCGCAGGCCATAGACTATCGTTCGGAACTAATTATAGCTCTGTAGAAATTCTCTATTTATTAGGCTGAACTGAAACGAACCACAACACAACCACACTACGACTACAAAACGGTGGTTGCTTCTGGACAGTCTGAATTATTATAATATTTATATAGAACATATAATCTAACTCAGACGGACTACTAAACTGAAGTCGGTTTCGAAGGCTGTCGCAACTTGTGGTCGAATATCATCCACAAAGTTGTGGTCGTCAGTGGTATAGCACAACATACTGACTACTAACCACTGACAGCGCTTCCTGTCAATCAGCAGTCAGTAATGGATTGTGCATATATACGCGAAGTCCATTACCGACTGTGCATATAAGGGGACCGCAAGTGATTGATTTCGACCACAATCCAACTACACAGTAACCACAGTTTTGTGGTCTTCGTGTGGTTCTGTTGTGGTTCGTGTGAATTCAGCCTAATTCTCATATTTCTGAACCAATAAATATATTTATTGTATTCCTAAATCCATTTCTCTCATCTCAAGATACATTTCTGCAATAAGTTTTTCGTTTTCTCCTCTTAAATTTTTATTAGAATGTATTTTCTTGTCTAACAGAATTTCTCCTAGCTATGATTCGGATCGAAAATTATCAATCATAGCTGGGAGATAAACAGTGTCGGCGGATGAAGTGCTGCTTTTTTTAAACAGATTACACTAGAACCTGTATAAGACGACTACTTCACATTCCAACCAAAACTGGTCATTTAAACAGGTGGTCAGCTTACACAGGTTAATATTTTAATACAGCATGTTTAAATGAAACAACTTTAATAAAATCGAATACTGTATATTATTGTTATAATTTATAACTAAGTTAATCATTTGACCCAAACTATCAATAATGCGTTTTCACCTTCCACTTTTATTTTATATAATTTCCACCGCAAAGCAGTGTTCGATGTCGTTTAATTGATACAACAATTTTTTATTATTTTCTATTGTTAATGTTCACTTCCTCAGCATGTTTCTTGCAGGGTGTTATTCTCTTAAAGTTGCGATTTTCTTTGTTCCTCCATTTAGTCAGAATTTTGTTGGGACAATATTTTGTAGATCTACGTTTCCCTACGTTAAATTTTTTTGCTAATGTTTGTCGAGAAAGATCTTTCTTATTGTCTTCAATCATTTTTATTCGCTGTTCTAAATTTAAGACTTGACCTTTCTGTTTAGCGCAATCAGCCATGGATCCAGATGCTTGTGTAAAACACAAACATCTGGATTTGTGGCTGATTGTCTTCACTTTCCCTGTTTTTCCTATATCATTTCGCCATAGGCCTTAATGTTATGATTTTTAATATTTTTAATACAAAATGTAATAATCATATTATAGACACAAATCTAAGGAACCTGCATATTAAAAAGATATCGCATTAAAGAAGAAATCACAACATGATTTCGTTATTCCAGCACTCTACATCATTCTCTTGATAGGAAAAAGGGGAAAAATTTGCACGGTATAAATTTTTCAATTATAGTGGTTTGACTTAAATGAAATTTAAGTTTAAAAGAAAACGGTACTGATGTAAACAATAAAGATAGTCAATTTGTAGCGATGTTAAAAAGTTTTGATCGTCATAGTCGGTTTTAGTTTACGTTTAGTCTGCAAAAATGATGCTTGAGAAATACGTTTGGTCACGTTAGAGAGGTTGTGGTCTTATGGAGGGTCAAACCGCATTATTTCTATGGGAAAAAAGATGGTTCCAATAAAATTGTGGTCAGGTGGTCGTGAAGTCAGTTTTCATTGTATGTCACTTTCAATTCTGTAGGAATAGTAAAGCCTATATTCACCATCTCGAGTTATTAGTAGTTATAGTTATATGAGGAGTTATAGCTAAATTCGTATTCACTAAGTTTGTTCCGAGTGAAAAGAAAGCTACCCTAGCTGGAAGCAGCTTTGTTTGAGAAACTCAGGGTTAAAGAATCCGCATTTGATTAAAAATGCAGACCGTGTTGCTACGTTTCCACAGGACAACTGATTGTGATTAAATGCTTGATTGAGATTAAGTTTATATGTGTAAATGCAAACCTGATTTACTGATCATGATTAAACTGCAAACAACGTGATTAACTTAACCAAGTTTTCAGAATTTGCTTAATTGCCTTTCTACTTGATTATTGGCGTCACAAGCTCTCTCCGCAGTTCGCTACATCAAGAAGAAAACAAGTTTAAAATAGCGGATCACTCGGTTATATCGACTAATTGTAAAACACGTAATAATAATTGGTCTGATAAGGAAATTATATCGCTTTGCGATGTTTGGAAGAATACATACTGTAAAGGACCTTCGATCACAAAAATGTAATTCTACCGTCTACGAAAAGATAAGTAAAACACTCCTTGAAAGGATTAAAATAAGACACGAATATTTCAATATTTCCTCTTGTAAATGATCATTTAGTGCATTTAATAGTAAATATTCGATCAAATGCTCCGTTTCGTTTCTTAATAATAACATATTAAATCAGTCTCAATGAAAACATTGGAATTGTCCATTATTAACGAAAGATCCTACCAGAAATGGAATCAGTGACAATACGGTCATAACCTGTTTAATTGTCAGCACATGTAAACAGCACTTTTATCACGGAGAAAGATAATTGTGATCAACTTTAACGCCAGTTAAGTTAACTGTGATTACCTGTCCCGTGGAAACGTAGCATGTGCTGTAGTGAGTCCTGTAGTTAGAACGAAATGAAACTGAACGGCGTGAAAGACGTATCGAAGGAATTCGAACGAGAAACAATTTCAAGAAATTAAGCGATCTTTTTTTTTAATTTTGTAGCTTTTTTAATTTTTATAGCAGTCTCATAACTGTTTACGATTTCTATGTGATGTGCCTGAAATACTATTATAATCATTTTCTGAAATGAAAAAAATTACAAATTATATTAGAAATAAATGCCACTTGTATATACAGATATACAGGTACTGCATATTTATATCAGAGTGTTATATTCAAATAAACGCTAATTAATAATTTTCCAAACTTTGTGTTTCTCTTTTATCGACACTGCATTAGTCTTTTTGTTTTCTATCCCATCTTTGTATTTTTCTACTAATTCTAACAATAATTCTTTTTCAAATTTGGTAAAATTTTTTGCCTATTTATAACTTGCTCCATTTTCCTAATTCTCTCATGTGATCATCTTCAGCCAATTGTAACATCCGACAGAAACGAAATCGTCAATAACTCTCGACATTAGTGGCACAAATGGCAAATAACAAAAACTAGAGTTGAAAATGTTATTGAATACGAATATCAAATATCTCTCAAAACAACCCTGAGAATTGGTCTGATAAGGAAATTATATCGCTTTGCGATGTTTGGAAGAATACATACTGTAAAGGACATGTAATTATTTTACTTAAAATTAATAAATCATATTTTATTCATTGTAATCATATAATTGTCGAGAATATTGCCCTCCACCATACGAATTTGCTGTTTCTAGACTATTATATATGCTTATTAATGAATGATTACTCTTATAAAAATTGCATTCAAGGTTAAGAATTTTCCCAGTAACATGAACCTCTTATAGTTTATACTTTATTTTAGTTTCTTTTTTGTATTTTACTCTCAATAAAAATATTCTCTTGATTTAAAGTAGTATATGTGATAGTGTATTATTAATGTTACAATAATATAAATTATATGTAGTAAATAGTAATATGGTTATTTTAAAACCCAAATGGATGCAGAATGCTTATAATATTTAGTTTGTAATAAATTAAAATAAAATATTTTTATTTCTTGATAATAAAATTACATCAGATCCTTTTATTTGTTCGGCTGAGATTAGTTAGTAATATTTGACAAAGGTACTATTAGTTTAATTTTATACAGTAAATATGAATTTGTGAGGGATCCAGAGGTGGGCCTGCTGGAGAATATCACTTCTCACCCAATCGTAAGTTAACGGGGTTGACAATTTCGTGATAAACATCAGGTGAGGGTGTCTTTCTTCCAGCCGGTCCGAAGTGCTCCCTCTCCACCATCCCTGAAAGAATAATAAACATGGGCTGTCCGAAAGCTCGAACATCCTGCAGGTGCTTGTTGGGGTTGATGTGAATTATGTGACCGGAGTCGAGCGACTTCCCAAAGAAAAAGGGGAAATATGTTTATTGTTTTAGCCAAGAGGGTGACAGAGGTCTGGGACAAAGAAAGGGCAATTGGTTCCAGATTGTCAAAGCATTCAGACATGATTCAGATGGGCCCACTTACTTCAATAAGTCAGGCTTAAATTGTCGAAAAAAACAGTTGGTGTATTATCTCCAAGATAACCAAAAAGCGAGATAACTCTCGTCTCGACCGACGGGTAGATCCCAGAAACATCATACGAGTGACAGATCTTGACCAGCTCTCCTGTTCCTCGTCTTCTTGCTATATTCTTTGGCTTTTGACTTTTACTCCTCCTTTAAGAACTGTCTCCAGTCCATCCAACCCCAGACGTCGACTATATATCCAGCACCAGCGTTGAAGAGAACTTTAATTGTAGCAAGGTACTTGTCATCCGACCTTGTTTGTCAGGCTTGTTGTTTTATGTAAAAACTCTCCAATAAAAAGAAGATGTTTGTTCTCACAAACGTTGTCTCCAAGTCCGTCCTTGTCTAACGTCTCGCCACCCATCCTTACGCCACAGACCGCTGCTATGCCATTCGCTTGCTGAGTATCGCTCATTCTTATCTTGCGCGCTCAATGGGCCGAAGGCCTCACATTGGTGTCAGAAGAGGGATTCGAACCCACGCCCACATACGTGCATCAGAAGAACGATAGAAGTGGCGGAAGAAAATTTGATAAACTTCGAGATGGCTAGCAAGACGCATAACGTTTCGGTAACGCGTTCGGAGACGACTTCTGGGGGATCGTTTGCCTTTGCCAGCATGATTCCCACATTCTCGGGTGAACCAACTCAACGCGTATTAGACTTCTTCGATATGATGGATGAAATTGCAGCTTTATCCTTTTTGACAGATCGACAGCACTTAGGTATAGCCAAATGCAAATTGACAGGTATCAGCAGAGAGTATGCATGGCACGATTTCCAAGCTAAAGACATAACCGATTATTAGGCATTTAGGACGCTAATGTTGCAGCTATTCCTAAAAGCTCAATATGTGATTAGACTTCAACAATTTCACACTTGTACGTAACAGAGAGGAGAGGACTTGCAAACATTCGCAGTTAGATTGCAGTCTCTCACAGCAGAGATGTCAATAAATGTAAACGCCGCCGACGATCAGGAAAGGAAAGTGGTAGAGATGTGTCAGAGGAAGGAAATGGATGAACATTTGAGAGTACAATTTCTCACAGCATTAAAGGCAAAATTAAGGGTAGTGTAATGTCACGCGATCCGAAGACGTTTAAGAAAGCCTTGTTAGTCACTTCCCATGAGGAGCTGATAGATCAGGTGATATCTAAATCAAGTCCTTATGTCGGAAAAATAGGAGAGGCTAGTGCCACCTCGATTGGGTTAGACTATACCAATTGGGAGCTGGACAGCACCGTGGAATTGCTGGCCGCAATTCAACAGATTAGTGGAAGGCTCAGAAAATTAGAACCACAATCATTGCAGGCAGATTCACAACTACTGATCGACCCATGTAGAAAAGAACCGCTAAAGCCTCAGGGAAAACCATGTTTTACCGCCTATACATCTCAAAGATACAATGAGCAAAGGTAGAACCACCCGTCATGTTCATATGCATCTCCTTGATATAATTGGCACCTACAGTCCCGTGCAAAAAGTTTGTCAGGTTACAGGAAAAGGTTCGGCTATCCAACAATATGCAAAAGTACTGGCATTAATCACATCAAGAGCAGAGCGATGCTGCTGTAAGTTGGATAAGCATCATTCCACAGTTTCCATAGCTATAGGGGAGGGAAGGTAGTGTGGGAGAACTGAAAATTTCAAACTTGGAAAAGTATTATGATTGTTTTGAAAGGAAGTCAGGGTTTATAATTTAATTATACTTTACACAATATAAAAAAAACTTAATTAGATACCGAAAAACATGATAAGTGACTACATATACTAAGCAATAATAAACAGTTGCTGTAAACTTATGGTACGAATACCATATAATAAGTTATATGGCTCTATAATAAGTTCTTCACTCTTACCTTAAAGTTAAACTTATGTTCGCCAGGTAAAAGTGCCTTACGGAAATTGGCATCATTTCTTTTAAGCAAGTCGAAGAAGCAGACGATAATTTCTATCGAGCATACGTTTGCGAATGCTCGATATAAATTATATCCCACTTTTCCTATTACTGTTCTAATCGGTAATTGATATCCTATCACGAATTTCGGTTTCAGTTTGGCTACACCTTTCAAAAATGCAACCAATAACAGCTTCTATTATCTACAAATAAGTTAGTTTATTAACCAAAGTTCTGCTTCGATTACTACTGTAAAAGGCTTATTTTACAATTCTTTGTCATTCAGTTTCAATTTATTGAAGCTTTAATGATATTCGAGAAAATATAACAATTAACTTATCATGATCGTCGATCATTTTCTGAATTGATATTACTCATACATTAGTAATGTTAAATGATTGCTATATATTATAACATTAATAATCTCTTTAATCTTAATACTATATATAATTTAACCATTGGCTTCCATAAGGGACTTATAAATCTAACTTATTGAAATTACTTTAAAAACTTTCCGAACATGCCCTTATGTTTAAATCCACATAATTTTTAATTATTGGTTTATTGATAATTGATTTATATAATATAAAAAGCAATCTTTACTGACATATTAATCATATCCAGTGGGCGTATGAAATTATTCCAATTTCACTTAATACAAATTTCATCTTCATGAATAAACTGTATATTTATATTTCATTGTTGATTACAAGTAATTTTTGCAAAGTAAATTATTTGACTATTAAATACAACAGCAGAAAAAATAGAAAATCTCCGATTAGTCATGTCAATGAAATAGTGACGTCTCTTCCCATTCACTCTAAACCTATCTCCCCTATTAACAGAGACAACGGGTCGAGTTCATTTTCGTTCCGCGGCGTCTTCGGATGTTAGTGCCTGACGTGTACTCGATAGTGAGTCAGCCACTTTCTCCCCTACACAGAACCTGACAAACTTTTTGCTCGCGACTGTACATTCGCAGTTTTCTGAACCTCCTATGACTTGGAGAAGGTCAACACCTAAGTTAACTACTTCCACTAGCTTCGGCGCAACACGAGGGGATATCTGATACTGGAGTCTGCCTCAGCTGTCACAGTGTTTAAGAAATATGCGAGTACAAACGACTCCACAACGTAAACCTCAGGGCCAGACTCGCAGTCAAAATCACAATGGATCGATGTCTTGTCTAAAGCAAGATAAACCTACCCTTAAACGATTTACGGGAGCAAAAAGGAGTAAACTATACCATTCATGGAATGTAATGGTGAGTGAAGAGAAACAAAAACACAACAATAAAGTTATGGAGAAAAATATGATCCGGTTCAAGGAATGTATAAAAGCATATTATTTAGAGATTCGGATCAAAATTTAAATTGCATAGTTAATGGCCGACTGATTTATTTAACAATTGACATGGGAGCCAAGTCACTCTCTTGTTCAAGACATTTCTAAATGTGTTGGGAAAATCTTTGTCTAGATATCGTGATCCGAATTTTCCATTACAAAGCGTCACTGGATATCTAATTAAAACATATGGAAAATAAGAGTTTTCCTTTCAAATCACAACATTGCAGTTCAATCACTTGTGTTATGTCTTAGACCCCAGAATATCCACTCCAATTGACGGTATATTAGGTCGCGATATAATAATGCAATACCGTCTAATGATTTTGGTTCATGATTCTAAGATAGTCTTAGCCAACGGCACGAACTTAAATTTAGAAGGTGAGGTTTGTGACACAGCCAAGGTAAAGACTGCTTATCTGCCGAAAGCTGGTGTTAGCTCAGGGAACAAACTGGGTAGGAAACGACTCGTCTCTCCAGACCAGTTGCCGACAAGTAGCCGCCAAACTGCGGAAAAAAAGGTTTACAGTACTTGCTGGAGGACCAGATCATACCTCCCATGTCTGAAATCACAGTATTGGCAAAAGTTACAGGCGTCCGTCAAAACAATAAATTAGGGGTAATAGAGTCGAAAACTCTTAATACACCAGGGCTTATGACCATGAACGTGATGGCTAAAACAAAAGTGCGTGGGAAAATACCAGTTAGGATAATGAACATAACCACAAATCCCATAAAATTGCGAAAGCAAGAAACAGTGGGAAAGTTCCTATATGCAAGCAAGGAAACAAAAGAACAAGCAGACCAAGCTAGATTCAGAAAGCCTGATGCAGCTGTAAATATGTGATAAAAAGATTTCGATAATCTTTTTGACTGGACCAAAATGGGAAAGGACGAAAAGGAATTGTTGTTATCGTTGCTATACAAATATTGACATGTATTTCCTTAAACAACTACGATTTAGGTTATTGCGATGTGGTTAAGCACAAAATTAATATGGGCACGAGCCCGCCAATTAATTTACCTCCATATCGAATACCTTATGTTCAGAGAGATAAGATGAATGAGGTAGTCAGCGAAATGTTAGAAAACGGTATAATCGAACACTCGCAATCGTCGTGGGGCACTCTGGTGCTTCTTGTTAAGAAGAAGGACGGAACTTGTAGGTTGGTAATAGACTACCGGAAATTAAATAATGCGTGCACACATGATCCATTTCCTATTCCAAGAGTTTTGGAAAATCTCAGCCTCATCGGAAAGGCAAAATATTTAATTATGATGGATACGCTTTCCAGATTTTGGCAATTACCTCTTGCCCTGGAAAGTCACCAAAAAAGCACCTTCACAATTCCATATGGGCACTTCCACTTCAAATGAATGCCGATGGGCCTTAATAACGCCCCCCTCGAGATGTAAATGTGCCTCCACGCACATTTTACACAGGTTGGATATCAAAATTTGTCTCAACTATCTGGACGATATTTTGGTCTTTAGTAATGACTTCAAAGGTCATCTAGTGAGGTTAGAGATGAATCCCTTAAGTAGGCCCTCTTGCAGGGGCATACTTAAGCGTATAGGAGAAGCAGAAATTAAGCTTAAGCCAAAAAATGCCATTTCCTACAACAGCAGATTAAGTTTTTGGGACATGAAATTTCGGAGGAAGGAATTCGACCATATCTGGCAAAAATAGAGAGTGTAGTCAATTTTCCTAAACCGAAGAACGACACTGAGGTGTGTTTGTTTCTAGGGTTGACAGGTTATTATCGGAGACACATTAATTTGTATGCAAAAATAGTGAAACCACTCACAACATTACTGAAAAACAACATAAACTTTAATTGAAATGACACGTGTGAGCACGTCTTCCAGATTCTAAAGGAAATTCTAACAACGGCACCTTTGTTGTAACCAGCAGATTTCTCACAACCATATATATTAGCTATGGATGCTTCAAGCTACGCTATTGGAGCTGTTCTCTCCCAAAGGGATGAACGAGGAGAGCTCCCGATCACTTATGCTAGTCACCGACTGAGATCGCCTGAGGTCAATTATAGTGCAACAGAGAGAGTGTCTCGCTATTGTGTGGGTTATAAAATACTTTTGACCCTATCTGTATGCTCGATCGTTCAAGATCCACAGAGACAGCCAACTACTGCACTGGTTCTCAATGTAAAGGATCAAAGCTCATGACTGGCATGCTGGAATCTTCAACTGCAAGAGTATGATTTCAAGATCATACATAAACTGGGAAACACACATGCTGATGCAGACACACTTCGCAGAATCCTGATCGGCACGATGGAACAATACAAGCCAATATACAGCATCAAACAAATCGGGGAACAACAACAATTAAACCGAAAATGTAAAGACATAATTCAGAAGCTATCTCAATCTGATAGCATGGGTCAAGCTGACGAATACGCCCATTATTTTTTAGATGGTAATGGTATTCTTTACCAATAAAAACAATGTCAGACGCGACGAGAGGTGTGGCACCAGTTGGTGGAACCTCGATCGCTAGTTGGATATATTCTATTCATTTTTCACGATGATCATATATCAGGCCATGTTGGTTCCAAGAAAATGTGAAGAATATTTGAAAGACAGTTTTATTGGCCAAATATGCGAAGGGATATAATCAAATACTCTGAAAGCTGCAAGAAATGCGCACAGCGGCGATGTCAGGATAACCAACGCCAGACCCCATTGCAAATGTTTCCACAGGTGACACAAGTTTTCGAGCGAACCGCTCTAGATATTGTGGGTCCACTTCCCATTACCCATCAGGGAAACAAATACATCCTTGTTTTCCTCGATCATTTCAGCCGGTATGCAGAATGCATGCAACTGCCAGAGATATTGGCAAAAACAGTAGCTAAGGCTTTCGTAACTAATGCAGTTCTAAGATATTCGACACCAAAATATTTACTCTCAGATAGGGGTAGCAACTTTACAAGCAAGATCATGAAGGAAGCTGCCAAAAGTCAGGATAAAATGACTGTTAACGACAGCTTACCACTCAGCTTGTAATAGTGTTGTCTAGCACTTAAACAAAACACTGATGGATATGCTGGCGCACTATGTACAGAAAGATCAAACGCAGTGGGAGGAAATGTTGCCATATCTGATGTTTTGCTTACAATTCCTTGCCACATTTCACAACGAACGACAGCCCATATTATCTTTTAAATGTTAGTGATCCAGTTTATCCTTTCTAAGTCATTACTAGCCCTAATATCGCTATGTATGATGATGGAGAAAATTTTGTGACAGAATTAAAACTTCGACCAAAAAGCGCTCACGAATTAGCTTGACAACATTCACAGGCAGCCAATGAAAAGCAATAAATATATCATGACAGTAAAACAAAACAGCCTAGTAGCTAAGGCTTTCGTAACTAATGCAGTTCTAAGATATTCGACACCAAAATATATACTCTCAGATAGGGGTAGCAACTTTACAAGCAAGATCATAAGGAAGCTGCCAAAAGTCAAGGGATAAAACGATTGTTAACAACAGCTTACCACCCAGCTTGTAATGGTGTTGTCTAGCGCTTAAACAAAACACTGAGAGATATGCTGGTGCACTATGTACAGAAAGATCAAACGCAGTGGGAGGAAATGTTGCCATATCTGATGTTTTGTTTACAATTCCTCACCACTTTCCACGACGTACGACAGCCCATATTATCTTCTATATGTTAGTGATCCAGTTTATCCTTTCTAAGTCATTACTAGCCCTAACATCGCTATGTAAGATGATGGAGAAAATTTTGTGACAGAATTAAAACTTCGACCTAAAAGCGCTCACGTATTAGCTCAACAACATTCACAGGCAGCCACTGAAAAGCGATAAATATATCATGGCAGTAAAACGAAAACGTATAAATTCTCAGTGGGGGACAGAGTATTCTTGAATCAGACTTACATATCCTCCAGAGCTAAAACGAAGTTTTTCCAAGATGTACCGGTCCATACCGGATTATCGATGAAACAAGTCCCATAAATTATGTTATTAAGGATATAAATACAAGAAAGCGACATTTGGTTCATGCAAATCACTTAAAACCTGTTATCGCTAGGATGGAGTTCGAATCTCTATGCGAAGCGCAGAACATTAGCTCCTTTCGATCTGATTCAGATTCAAACTGCACTTCTGAGCAGGAAGTTGATCTTTGGGGACAGAGTATTCTTGAATCAGACTTACATACCCCCCGGAGCTAAAAAGAAGTTTTTCTGAGATATACCGGTCCTTACTGGATTATCAATGAAACAAGTCCCGTAAATTATGTTATTAAGGATATAAAAACAAGAAAGGGACATTTGGTTCATGCAAATCGCTTAAAACCTGCTATCACTAGGATGGAGTTCGAATCTCTGGATGAAGCGTAGGACATTAGCTCCTTTCGATCCGATCAGATTCATACCGCACTCCTGAGCAGGAAGTTGATCCATGGGACGAAATCATTTTTTCTGCACTGGAACCAGAACCTGCCTCAATGCACAAGCCCAGCAAGACCCCCATGAATACAGGTGGTCGACCGCCAACCTCGCACCTTTATGCCTTGAGGAGCAGGGGCCCAGTGGCCGATGAACCTTGGGTTGCTACCACGGCCACTCGTAGACGCATTCCGTGTAGAATCATGACGTAAATTAACAATAACTCAAGCCGACACACTCGCTCACACGAATATTTAAATCGATAAAAATTTAACCTGTCGACGTTAGATAGATAAACAATGGAACCAACCTTTTGGAATTTATTTAAAGATGGAAACTACAAAAATGCTGGCTATTATGCTGCTAATTATGGCTAATGGTACAGCCGACAGCTGGAGTTTGAAAAAAGGTGTTGTATAATGCTGGCTATTATGCTGCTAATTATGGCTAATGGTACTGCCGACAGCTCGAGTTTAAGAAACCAGTTGTTATTGATCTTTGGGACGAAATCATTTTTTCTGCACTGGAACCAGAACCTGCCTCAATGCACGAGCCCAGCAAGACACCCATGAACAGAGGTGCTTGACCGCCAACCTTGCACCTTTATGCCTTGAGGAGCAGGGGCCCAGTGGCCGATGAACCTTGGTTTGCTACCACGGCCACTCGTAGACGCATTCCGTGTAGAATCATGATGTAAATTAACAATAACTCAAGCCGACACACTCGCTCACACGAATATTTAAATCGATAAAAATTTAAACGTGTCGACGTCAGATAGATAAACAAGGGAACCAATCTTTTGGAATTTATTTACAGATGGAAACTACAAGAATGCTGACTATTATGCTGCTAATTATGGCTAATGGTACTGCCGACAGCTCGAGTTTAAAGAAACCAGTTGTTTTCACCAACCAGGGAAACTTTCTCCTCACCACGAGTCAGTGGACCCTTGTAGTGAATATAGCCTTTGACGAATATGATACTCAATTATTAAGAATGCGGAAACCAGTTGTTTTCACCAACCAGGGAAACTTTTTCCTCACCACGAGTCAGTGGAACCTTGTAGTGAATATAGCCTTTGAGGAATATGATACTCAATTATTAAGAATGCAAGAACATGTAGAAGGATTAAATCAACTAGCACGTGAAGTACAAATGGCAATGATTAGAAGCTCATATTGGAATTAAACTGCAGCTGAAGTAGAAAACTTGGATCAAGTCTTGACAGAACAAGATGCTGAATACAGAGACTTAAAGTCATTAGTGACTCTAGATCCTGCCTATAGAAGAAAACGAGCACTAATTGACATAGGAGGAAAGTTTTTAAAATTTTTATTCGGCACTGCGACGTCCAGCAAGGTTGAGGATTTAAACAAAAGAATATTGCGACTAGAAAACAATAAGAAAGGCATAGTGCACATATTGGACACCCAGGCTTCTACTTTGAACGAAACGCTTGTAGTGGTCAAGGATAATCGCCGACAAATTAAAATGCTACTGAAGCAACAGGAAATATTAAGTTAAATTATGCAATCACAAAGCTATTCGCTCTTCATGAGCACGGCTTTATGATTCATGGAGAGTGCTGTCACCGAATTCACGTCACAGCTGAAAAATTTGCGTGCTGCTATAGAGATACTAGAACAGGGGGCGATTGAGTTCCTACTTTGTGTCCATAAGGACCTTGTTGGCCACATTGACCGACATAAATAACCACTTGTCTAGCAATATTTCGCTTGTCGAACCGATTCGACTGGATAATCTATTTAATATTACCAATGGATACTGTCACTGCAACAGCGTGACGTAACATGCAGTGCAGTGACAAGATTATTGTAGATTATTCATAGATATTCCATTAATGAATCCGGATCAATTTTTCGATCCATTTGAGATCGTGAGTTTTCCGGTATACTACGCGAGCGTTAATATGTTCTCCTATTACTGCACGGATTAAAATTTTATAGCCTTGTCGAAAAATAGACAATCATATATATTGCTTAATACCTACGAGGTTTTAAAATGTCAGTCCGGAATAGTCTCCATCTCTGCCCTGGAAAGACCTATATGGAAACAACCTTATCAGAGTTGCGAATATCCATTATTTATGGGATATGATACATTGATTAATCGTCTTTGTAATAGACGAGTAACACCTATGCATCTAAGCTCATATTGGAATTATACTGCAGCTGAAGTAGAAAACTTGGATCAAGTCTTGACAGAAGAAGATGCTGAATACAGAGACTTAAAGTCGTTAGTGAGTCTAGATCCTGCATATAGAGGAAAACGAGCACTAATTGACATAGGGGGAAAGTTTTTAAAATTTTTATTCGGCACTGCAAATTCCAGCAAGGTTGAGGATTTAAACGAAAGAATATTGCGACTAGAAAACAATCAGAAACGCGTAGTAAACATATTGGACACCCAGGCTTCCACTTTGAATAAAACGCCTGTAGTGGTCAAGAATAATCGCCAACAAATTAAAATGCTACTGAAGCAACAGAAAATATTTTGTTAAATAATGCAATCACAAAGCTATTCGCTCTTCATGAGCACGGCTTTACGATTCATGGAGAGTGCTGTCGCCAAATTCAGGTCACAGCTGAAAAATTTGCGTGCTGCTATAGAGATACTAGAACAGGGGCGATTGAGTTCCTACTTTGTGTCCAGACAGACCATGTTGGCTGCATTGACCGACATAAATAACCACCTTCTAGCGATATTTCGCTTGTCGAACCCATTCGACTGGATAATCTATTTAAGTATTACCAATGGATTACTGTCACTGCGACAGCGCGAGATAACACTCTTAGATTATTCATAGATATTCCATTAATCAATCTGGATCAATATTTTGATCTATTTGAGACAGTGAGTTTTCCGATATTCTACGTGAGCATTAATATGTTCGCCTATTACCGCATGGATTATAATTTTATAACCTTGTCGAAAAATAGACAATCATATATATTGCTTAATACCTACAAGGTATTAAAATGTCGGTCCGGAACAGTCTCCATCTCTGCCCTAGAAACACCTATATGGAAACAACCTTATCAGAGTTGCGAATATCCAAAATTTATGGGACATGATACATTGATTAATGGTCTTTGTAATAGACTAGTAACACCTATGCATCTGCCCGTATTTCGTCGACTCGTTGACTCAGGAATGTGGCTATACGCCACCAACAAACCGTTAGGTTTCGTGATCGAATGTTCTAGAACACGTGGTACTACCGATCAATCCAGAATCACTAAATTAATTGGCACAAACATTATAAAATTGGGAAATTCATGTAAAGGTTATTTACCTGGAATTGAATTGATGTCCCATTTTCAACAAAGATCCACTTGGAAATTGACCGTTGGAACTTCTTTAGTTTTCCGTTTGTTACGGACATCTTAAATAGAACCGAGGTTTACCTCATTCAAATTTACAGAAAATCACTACTACACAAGTGGTCCAAATAGATCGAACAGATATATCCTTAGAGATAGCTGAAATCACCTTACGCGATATAAAATCACACATCGACAATCTGGTCAATCATTATCACCAGAATATCCAAACGAAATACGACACTATTACAAAGAGATAGCGTTGGGAATCTCAGGGTCACTTCTCACAATGACCCTGAGATTCCTAACTTGTATCTACAGAAAGTGCCTGCGTGAGTTATGCAGGCGACACGTTAGTGAACATGGGACAGGAACAATGACATCATCATCGCCTGAGGTGACAGAGGCCACGTGTTCAGCTCTCCCATGTGTTTCTAAGAAGTCAGACAAAACATCGACAGAATCAGGTCAACCGCAGGAAAGGGTGGAGGAAATTCAATTACCTCCCCTCAATACTAGTGCAAGAATGGAGAGATCGCTAGAACTACGTGTGTCTTCTAACCTCTTTCTTGTACCTGAGAAACCATTACGCATTTAATTGCCTCTATTGCCATATAGTCACTTAATCGGGACACGTTAACCATATGAACATATATCTCGACATACACTTTGATATTCGCGATACATATTTAACCTCGTGAATATCTATTTATATTATAGGCATATAATTACCTACATATCCATTAATTATTAAATACCCATTTTGCTGACATACTTATATATATAAATACATAAATAAATAAATATATATATATATTTTTTGTTTTGATTTTATATTTTTCTATACCAACTTCAATATGCAAATATACTTCTTTATTTTCAGTCCTCGTGATAGACAATAGCAGAAGAATCAGACATGACCATTGTTCCAAAGAGTGTACTTAGCACTGAGCGATAGTCAAAATCATTATTAAATTGTATGAGCGCCCAGTGTGCTACTAGACCTGACGGCCGCCCATCCACACCTGTGGAGCGGGACATATAATATGTAATTTCTGTTTTGAAAGGGTCCGCATCAGTTGCCCAATGTGTAGGGGTCACCTGGGAAACCTACGACACTCCTTGTTGGAGAATGTAGCACAGGTGATCCCCTCCACCTGTCTTTTTACATCAGCCGGATTTACAGTTGTGGACCTTATTCACCATATTACTAATCATGAGAAAGTGTGTACATTCCGCCCATACCCCTGCTCTTACCAGGTGGTTTCCTGCCGATGGGAAGGGTTTGCGGACAAGATGCTACACCATCTGAAGGAACAACATGCAGAAACCTTCTGCATGGAAGGGAGAAATTGCCTTTTAATAGCAACTCCCGCCAACCTACCAGGTGCCCAGGCGTGGGCAACCCTGTCTTGTTGCTTTGGGACCTATTTCCTTATTTTATTACCAGAATCATAATTGACTCCCATCCCCAAGTGGACACATCAGTTCAACTTGTGGAAACGGAGGAGGTGACCAGACGATTCAAATACAGTGGCTGTCTGGACCTCGTTAAAAAAGACTCATCTATGAGACGTCAACTGTGGGAGCCCAGCTCAAGCTCTCTAATATCCTGGATTACAACATTGGAGCCAAGATAAAAGTAGACGAGTTGGCGCAACTGCTCCGCGATGATCTTCTCGAGGTGATGGTTAAAACCGGGTGGTTATAATTAAACTTTCATTACTCAGAGCGCTCTGGAGACGGCTGTAATTCATATATAGCAATGAAATTTAGAATATATGCAATCCAAATCATGCAGGAGAAGATTACATGAAAAAAAATAGTTCAAGTTTTGGCCACAGGTGGCGCTGTCAGTAGGAATGGCATGCAAATTCAATAAGCGTGCCGTCGGACGTTAAATACAGTAAGCAGGTGCAGGAAAAGCATAACACAATAATTACTGTATGAGTCATCAAATAACTTTGGAAGAACCACAATCATAAATCAGGCAGACAACACTTTATTCAAAACCCTAATGTTCAATGTGCGAGCCATTTGCATCAATCACATGTTGAGATTGCAATATTGCATGGTCAACCATCGCACGAAGCATTTCGGGGGGAATGGCAGTAACATGCATCTTTATGCTTGCCTTTAGTTGATGCACAGACTGTACCCCTCCCTGATAAACATGATCTTTAAGATATCCCCACAACCAAAAGTCGCATGCATTCAGATCTGGACAACGGGCAGGCGAGGCATCTGGAAAGCCTCTAGAGATGACACGATCTTCGCCAAAGTTGGCAAGAAGCAGTTCTTTCGTTTGTCAAGCAGTGTGCAGAGTTGTTCCATCCTGCATGAAGAGTCTCCAAGCATCCTCGTTCTTGCAAAGCAGGAACCACATGCTGCCTAAGGAGTTGATTGTAATGCGTACTCGTAATCATCCACCTCACTCAACCTTGTGGTGTTAACTCCTCAATGAAAAATGAGCCCTGAAGAAAGTCAGCAGTGAATCCGTACCATACAGTCACGTAATCGGAAAATGGAGCGGTTGTTTGTGTACAGCGTGGGGTGCGAGTAGCACCATATGCGACAGTTTTGCGTATTCACCACTCCCGCTACGTTGAAATGAGCCTCATCAGACCACTGGATATTGCAAGGCCAGGTGGCAGAAACAGCCATTCTCACCAAGTACCAGTGAGCAAAATCGATGCATTTCTTGCGTCAACCCCGTTAACTTACAATCAACGGATTGAGTGCGGATCTTGCGTCTTCAATTCCTGCACCACACAGATCTTGTATGGGTAGCAATGCATAACAGAACGCAACACCTTTCTTACTGTGGACTAAGGAATTGACAGTTCACGTGCCACTGCTCGAGCACTTGCCAATGAATTTCCAGAATGTCCAGCTCTGTCAACTACGGCAACTGCAACTTCATCGATAACTTCGCACTCAATCGGCCCTCGTCCTCTTCCTGGAGCCGCAGCCAACTCTCCAGTCAGTTCGAACTTCTCAATCATTTTTCGTAGCGCAGGCGTCGACATGAGCCGTCTTTGCAGCCCTTTTAGGCAACGATATTCTCGAAGTGCAGCAGGACTATTATTATTATTTTTTGCATATTTTACGTCCCCTTTCCAATCAGGGAGATTGCTAAGGGGACGGGGCCAGTTCCAACCACGGGCGACCCACACCCATGGAGGGGGGCCGGATGGTGAAGGACGGGGATCACCGAGCCGAGCCCCAGCACCCCGAAAAAAATCCGGGACCAGACCCGGGACGCGAACCCGCATCCTCCAGCGTAGTACGCCAACGCGTTACCACTCGGCCATCCGGCCGCCGCAGCAGGACTATTGCTGCCATTCTGATAAAATAACTTTATCAGCAGAGCACGTTCCTTCTTCTCCAAAGCCATAATGAAGAGTGTTTTTCCTGCACCTACTTACTGTATTTAACGTCCGACGGCGCGCTTATCGAATTTGCATGCCGTTCCTACTGACAGCGCCACCTGTGGTCAAAATATGAATTATTTTTTTTTCATGTAATCCTCTCTAGCATGATCTGGATTGTATATATTCTAAATTTCATTGCTGTATATGAATTACAGCCGTCTCCAGAGGGCTCTGAGTAGGGAAACTTTAATTATGACCACCCTGTATAATGGAAGCTGATCCTGAGGAACGGCAGCAGGAATTTATATCCTCTGCAGCGATAGCCGAGGGAAAATTAACAAAAATTACCTGTAATCAGCCAAGTCCTACTCCCAATACACTGATAGTGGATGCATGGGACGGGTGGTTAGACGCCTCGTCCGGTGCCACTGGTAGGCAGGAATCATCGTCTCCCACAAGGCATACATTAGAATCCTACTCTCCGTTTACATAGCAGCCACGTATATTCAAGCCACGTATATTCGAGCCACTAACTGGGAAGGAGGCGACAAATGGAGACTAATCATAGGAAGATGAAAACAGCCATATTGCTGCCAATGGGCGCTGAGTGTTCCCAGGAAATGCGATTTTTATACAATTCCTGTAATCAGAGTGCGGGAGTATCTCTCCTCTCTGTACTCACCGTAGCTGAGCGCAACATTATGCTAACTAACAAGGAGAGGACACAGCTGACCCCACACAGATTTTGATCCGCTTGCATATGGTGAAAATAAATCAAAAATGAGTGAATACATGTCTGAGCTTTTCATTGAATATGGCCTTCTAATAGTATTTTTTAACACTTGAAAAATCGAACTTTTGATAATTCAGCTTAAAAGCGATGGATAGATAACAAATCACCAAGTGCACAGATGGTACACTCGATAAATACGTGGCTCATAATCTGAAGATAGTGGGTTCGAATTTGGGTTGATGTGTATTTTTGTATTATTATATAATAATATGTATAATTAAATAATAATATAATTGTAATAATATTTTTATATAATAATATTTACAGTATATAATATATTGTTTTGACAGATAACAGATACCCAGCCAGATATGATTCAATATAAATCATTTTCAATAGGCTTGATTCCCTAGAGATGTCAAATTCAGATCTTGCTGAGAACCATTTAACAGACAATGTGTATTGAGAGAATCATTTAAGAAAGAAACAAAGCAAAATTGAGAAGGCTGCAACTAAGTATTCAAATCACTTGTATTCCCAATTGTTTACAGTTTACAAAAATTGTTGTTTTATAGAAGAATAAAATTTGAAAAAATTTAAATAAATTATGCAAGTGAAATAAATTTATTTAACTTATTATTCAAATTAATGGGGTTTTACTACATTTTTGTGTTAATGAATTATGTACAGCAGTTAATATATATAAAATATATGATAGTGGAGAGATCCATATTGAAGATAGTTGAGGTTGCATGGAGCCTACTGGCTGTAAGTTTGGCATGCCTCCCTAGAGGATCTCAATAATACATATACAGTGGGTGATCAGTTAACGAACAGTTCGGATAACGAACAATTTTTTGAAAGATTTTTATGTTCGGTTAACGAAGACATGTTCGAATAACGAACACTTCGCAGAACAAACTGTGGGACCCGCGGACTGACTGAATGACAGATCAGCCGGATGGCTGTGTGGTAAAGCTGTGGGTTACCATTCTGGAGGATCTGGGGGTCCAACTCCAATTTTAGGAGGGATCTGGGTCTGACCATTGAAACCCATCCTTCAATCTTCCGGTTGACCCCATTATGGATGTTAGTCAGCCTGTGATGATGGCAGCTCTATAAATGGCCACCACCAGATAAAAATATTCCATGAGGATAGTTCGGCTTAACTAACCTAACGGAATGACAGGCTTAGGCCTTGCGTGCTCGTGGACTTATGGGTAAGGATGGAAGAAAAGTAGTTTTCCCGATTAAAATGTACTCAGAGACAACGTAAAACAAATCAAAGATTTATTAAAGAAGGTTAGAGAGAGATTTTACAATTTTTGGTGTTAGAATGGCACCCATACCAGGTTAAGGTCAACAGGCTTGGAGATCTCTACCATGACTGCTATTAATCACTTCCGAAAAATCCTGAAGGAGAAAGAAAAGCAATCGATATTGGACATATTCTTTATCGAAAAATAAATATAATAGATGAAAATGCAAGACTATGTATGTATATATTATTGTTATTACATATAAATAAACATAAATAAAAAATTATATAATTTCTTACTAATTTTTTTGGGACTCCGGAACGAATTAATTAAATTCCCATTAAAACCTATGGTAAATCGATGATCGGTTAACGAACAATTTGGATAACGAACATTTTCTTGGAACGGATTATGTCCGTTAACCGATCACCCACTGTATTTCCTTCAGATTTGATAATATTTATTTGAGATATTGCCCAAAACATGTGAATATTTTTTTATGCCTGAAATATTTATCCATTATTAATCATTTCAATAAATCCAAAATTGATCATTTTGAATTTTCAAAAAAGTGAAAAGGGTCATATGATCAATTTGTTGATCTTAACTAACCTATTTAAATTGTATATAGGTAATTTCCGACTTTCAGTTATTCATTCCTGGAATGCACTCTTAATTGACTTTGAAACTATAGGTAGTCACCAACTTATCTAAGTGGATTGTACATGTAATGATGTTACATGAAGCCTTAAGTAAGTTAAAACATATATATATATATATTGGAGCATACATTATACAGTATTAGTGGATCACAAAGATATAACATTGAAAATAGTTATATTAAAGAATACACACATAAGTCATGTGGAAAGGCAGTTGCTTACCATCTTGGTGGATCCAGATTCAATTCCAAGTTCCATACCTCCAGTTTTTAAGAAGAGGCCCAGGTTTGTGCCAAATTCTTAACTAAAATTAGCTTTTACATCAGTATGGATCTACATAAGATGGTGACTGCCTGTATGCAAATATCTTAAAAGAACAAATTAACTTAACTTACCTAAAGCTACTTAAAGGAAGAACAGTGTGGTTTCAAGAAAAGGAGAAGTTGCATAAATTTTACATTCACGATCCACCAAATTTAGAGAAAAGAAAAAACTTTAATCTACCTACATACCTTTTGTTTATAGATTTTGAAAAACTTATGATCTGAACAGAGACATGTGCATCATATATACAGATGGGAAACTTAAAACCTTTCACCACTAACAGTCAGATAGGATTATGGTTTATTTCCCATTCTTATTAATATATACATTAATGAAAGAATGGAAAATAATTTCCAAAGATGGAATTCAAACTAACAAAAAATATAATTTTATATGCAGATAATCAAGTTTTAATTGCAACTTTAGAGGCTGATCTTCAAATTGCAGTCAACTATCTAAACATAATAGCAAAAAATATAGAATGGAAATTTCTGAAATAAAAACCATGGAAATGTATGGAAATTCCATACAGAGGATAAAAATAATACTCAATGATATAATAATTGAATGGAGCTACAAAATTCATATATATATATATATATATAATAACTAATTTAATAATAATTCCTGAATCAAGATTACAGATTTACAATAGAATGAATGGAATAATTAGAAGGAGAGATAAATGTCACTTCCAGAGCAGGAGCCAGATCCTATGTACTGTTTTCTGTTATCTGGCTTGTCTTCTGGAACTGACATTTGTATCTTTGAAAGAACATAACAAAGAAGAAATAAGATTGGATGTCATAAAGAAAAAGTTAATGAAGAAGGGATTTTGATAAAACAAACGACAAAAGAAACTCAACTGAGATTACACAATATTACTTTGAAAACATCTTAAATAAAGAAGTGAAAACTGGATATTAGAACAAAAAATTAGATAAAGACTGGAAGCAGCCAAATTAAATTTCTTAGACCTTTCTCTAAAATTAGATGGCTGGGAACAGAAATCACATAAAGTCGAAAACAAAAAGCATAATTGAAGAAATAGAAGCATATCAAAAGAACTGTCTAAATCATTGAAAGAATGGAAGATGAAAATATCCCAAAACAGTTATTAAACTATAAATCCATGGAGAAAAGATCTCAGACTATTGTGAGTGAGACCAACTTCTTCAGAGTTAGGAATAGGCTCTAGAGTCTAAATCTAAACTATACATAACAGGCATAATATAAGACTTAATGTTCAAAGTGGGTTCCATTCTCAACAATGAAATTTCATCATAATAAAAGTAAAGGTCAATGAAACAATAGTTTATAATTAAACAGTGATGTGTTTATCTAATGAAATGAAAACATAACCTTTAAAATCATGCAAATTATAATAATAAATAAATTATTTTTCATATAATGCAAAAAATTTTTTATTCATCATCATTAATAGATAAGTAGATGATTGTTTATACAAATGAACTACTATTTTAGGCACAATCTGAGAAAGTTATTTATATAATGTGCCAGTGAAGCCAAGGTGACTAGAGGGCACATTACTTCCCTTTTCAGACTGCATTTTGATTTTTCTTATTTTATAGCACACTTCAGACATTCTGCTATGAACCCTATAATACTGTATTTTATACTTAAGCACATAATTTGAAATGCTGTATTTAAGAATGTTTAGCATTTTGTTATTGCAATTAATGTTCATATTTTCATTTTACAAATAATATCGATAGTTTTAATTTGCAGACAATATCAATAGTTTTCTAATTAAAGAAACTTATTTAGTTTATAATCTGTCGCTTGATATCACTTTTATAAGATTATCCTGTTATGGAATTTGTACTTTAAATTTGCTAAATTCAAATGTTTTTAAAAACTTTAGCTCATGAGTTGTTACTAAGGAAAAGTTCAGGAATGCTTAAATTATCTTAGCTTGCTTGATAAAAATTATTTATTAACTTGCTTTACTTTAACTACTGCTATCCACTTTATTTAAATTTTTAAATAAAATTAAAGCACACAGCAGTACAGTCATACCTTTACTTATGTTGTTTTGACTTATGCCATTTTCAACTTTATGTCAGTTTTTTGTTAATAGGAAAAATAAAAGTCTACTAAAGGCTGAATCTCATAGGCATAAAATATGATACAAATATGTCAGTGTATCGATTCTGACGATGTTACCTCTGCTATATGTTAGACTAACTGCTATATGAACTGGTTATTGAAACTTTGTTGTTTTCTGAAACAATATATGTCGTGCATTCATACAGTTCTTTAGATTTTGAATTTTGCAATTTGCAAAACCATGACATTCAATAATTTTATGAATGAAGCCATCGATAAATAAGGCAGTTCTTAAGTTTTGCTATCCATATAGAATCAAATAACTTCAAATGACATCACAGTAATTGGTCAATAACTAAACAGCATTGTTTATTTACGTCACGTCATACAGTTTTGGTTGTGAGACCCAACCTTAACTTCAATTTATGCTTTTGTATGGCACATCAGTCAGTAAATTTATTAAAAACTCATAAAATCACCTAAAAACCAATAAAAAAGGCAAAATCACATAAAAATGAATAAATAATGATTAAAATATGCAAAATAATTTATAGAATTATTTAGAGGCTTAAAAGTGTTATTACCAATGTTATGAGTTATTTATAGGGGGTCTAGGTTGCTTTTTAAAGAGTTTATTCTATTTATGTTGTGAGTCTTGGAACAAATTAATGATATGAGTTAAGATATGACTGTATAGGAAAAATTTTAATACGGAAATGAACAAATGTTTTCAGAACTTTATGCCATCTTCAGATTCGATTCTGTTTAGAACTTTCAAATTATAGAATATAAATAATAATAATAATAATAATAATAATAATAATAATAATAATACATATCATAGCTTAAATACAACTTAAAATTAAAGTTTACATATTGAACGTTATTAAAATATTACTAATTAAGTTTTTATGATAATATATAATATTTTCATAATTATTATACCGGTAATTATTGAATGGCTTTTCTGTACATGATACATTGCAACTTTTACATTGTGCTTTATTTTTAAATAGGTATTTTTCTAACTTTTTTTTGATTTTTAGTACATTTCTTCTATTACATATTGCCATAGTATTGGTAAGTTTTCAGATGTATTTTCATTTAGAATATTTTCATGTTTTCTTTTGACTATTTCTAATGCTTCTAGAATTAATCCTTGTTTCATATTTGGTGCTTGTTTGATTATTTTTATAAAAATAATCAAGTCCCAAAAAGTGTGGTGTGGAGTGTGACCTACTAGGGGGGCACCATTCTATTGCAAGGAGGTGCACAAGAATTAACAAAAACATTTTTGAGATAAACAAATAAAAAATAAATTCAAATTGTTGTAAAAAAATGAATCAGAAAAAGGGTTATAAATACAGTACATATATCCATGTATCCAGAAATTTTCTGTTGCAGTTGTTTTAAGGACAAAATATCGATTCTGTTTAGTGATTGAAAAAGAATTGCAAGTAATTATATCTTCAATGACACCCCGATTTGAGAGAATTTGTGCTGAAAAACAAGCCTGTCCATTGCATTAAATATTATGTTGTATTAAACATGTATTGTATTTTTTGTTTTTTTTGTAAGATTTGTTTAAGTGTATTAAAAATTATTACACCATAATAAAGATATATTTTTTATGTATAGGAACTTTATTTATATAAAATATGGTATATGTTTTGTAGTATTAAATTGTAAGTAGAAAGTATTTATAAATTTAGACTGTTATGAAAATGAGAGGGTGTACCAATTTTTTATGAAAAAGGGGGGTGCAGACACAGAAAGTTTCGAAACCACTGATTTAATGCATTTTTCTAATATACAGTAAGATCCCACTTAATGCTGCTCCATTTAACGCTGTTTCAATATGATGCAGTTTTTCTGAATTCTATATTGTTTTTATTGTTTCACTTTGGTGTGGTTTTTCAAACTGTTATACTCACATAAATCTGAAATTGCACAAATTTGTTGCTTTGATACTCCTCTGTCATCTTGCAATGCATTTGATATCAGTGCAGTGCTATACATACGAAAGCCTGCTGCGGTCACACTTATTTCATATTTATGATCAGTCATCAGCGCTATTTTACAGTAATAAAAATAACAATTATCCCATTTTAGTTTAACCTGAATGCTGCCACTTTGAACAACAGTTCAATACGGTCAAGGTGGCTTACTCTGTTACTTTGAACTATGACAATTGCTTGCTGAACAAAAGAGAAAAAGGCAAACGACAGTAGATGACAACTTAATGAAAAAACAAAAAGTGTCAAATGAGGAAGAACCTTATCACAAATTATTTACTAGAATATTTTTGATTTTCATGAATTAATTATGAATACAAATCGGTATTATCAATAAAAAATGTCTATAATTAATGTAATGCAATAATAATAATGTGTGTTTCAAAATAAAATAAGAAATGGTATGTATATTTTTTATTCACTCTCTTGTTTCACCTATTCCCATTATTTACGTGTTAAGATGACCTTGTTTAACACTATTTCATTTAGTACTTTGGTTGTTTGGAACGTATCCCCCCATGTTAAATGGGGTCTTACTGTATAATATATATTAACATAAATCTAGCATTGACAATATTTCATTATATTGAACTTTGTTTGAGCTCTAAGTCAAATTATTTATATCTAATACATGTATTGGCAGAAGATTAAAATATGAAAAAAAATGTTCTTACTTTTACTTCAAATAAAATTCAAAAAATAAAAAAAAATGTTCTCATGTTTGTTCTTATTAAGAACAAGATATGAGATTATACCTCTTATCAGTTCAAAATGATTATTCAGATAATTGTCACCAGGCTCCACCATGCTAGCAATACATTTGTGTTTATACTTCAAATTTTAATCTATTATCTACTTCTGTTCTTAGATGGAAGGTCTGCATGAAACTAGAGAGATTAATATTTTAAACTTTTTAGGAAAGAGAGAACTAATGATAGCTTGATTAGCCAAATAATTACTGTAATCTTTTGAGAAAGAAAGATGAGAAATTGTGCAGTTATCAAGAAAATTTATTTCAGTATTTGCCAATGTATGCTTTACAGTAAATAATATCAATCATTACTATATTTAATAATAATTTGAAATTACAATAATTTATATTTCGATTTATGAATATATTTTATTAAAAAAATTCTTAAATATTCAAACTTTATTAAATCATTTTTGCTTTTTTAGTATACTGAAGAGAGACTTGGAACTTGTGAAAAAACAGAGCTAGATGCCCACTTCGAAGGTTTGGCTCAACGCTCGGATCGAACTAAACAGTGGACTGAAAGAATTGCTTCTCGAACAGAAGCAGTACTCCAGCCAAATCCTAGTATGATTTTATTCTATTATTAAATTTCATTTTTTAGTAGATTTATTCAATAAATGCAGAATATCATCACACCTAACCCTTGATTCACATGATACTCTAATTGCACAATATTGGTTTTGTATAGTGGAAAAAATGCTACAAATTTTCATTTTATATAGAATGAATTTGGTTTAATATGGTTTAAGAATAAAATGTAAACAATCACGTTAATCTTTTCAATAAATTATTTTTCCATTAAGTTTAATGTATTGCAGTATTTAAGTCTTCTTATTTTCCTGGATTGACTAAATAAGATATTAACAAGTGAAGATATGGATTACAATGTTATTTTTATACATTTTGAAGTGTTTGCATCCTTATTCTTGTTTACTATATCCCATTTAGTATTAGATTAGATTTTTGTTGTATATCTATACAAAAAACAATTTAAATTTATTTAAAAAAATATATAAATTTTTTAATTGATGTTACAGAACTATTTCCTTATTTTCTACATAAATATTAATCTTGATTTATATGATTTTCATTTGCACAGGTGTACTTTTTCAGAATCTTACTACTTAGTGTTCTTCCCAGAAAATTTTGTCAACTAGGTGGCATTATGAAATATATTGATACTGGCTATAGGAAAATTTTGGCCAGGAATAGGATCTTAAACTGATTTTTTCATTTCTCTACAGGAAAAAAAAAATCAATACGAAATTTCTGAAATTTTCACTAGGAATTACTATCTGTTGACAATGTTTCAATTATCATGCTTTTAAAACACATTGTTTTTGATTGGGCCAAAATAATTTTGAAAAATGGGTTGAAATTGTGAATTATTGAGAAAAAATATTTAAAAAATTTTTACAACTGAAAATTTCACTTTTATATATATTATTAATAAAAATATCAATATGTATTCAAATTTCTATTATTCTTTCATAATATTATAAAAAATGTGAAAATTTGGTTAATTTTAAAAATGTAGTTGTTGAGCAATGATGACTAGAAGAAAACAAACAACAAGTTCAGCAGTAATGACAGGAAAATGATGCAAGGTCAATTATTGCAGGAAATGACTGAATGTAGATAAACATCAGCTGATTTGTTACTCTAACTAATATAATTTATTATTCATCCTATAATCATCAGTTTTTGTATTTTTTGTGGGAAAAAAAATGAGATGTATTAGATATCATTAATTTAAGGTAAATATTTTGTTTACATTATGTATTTTGTAAACAAAACTAGGCATGTATTTATGAAAAAAATTAAATGCAGTCCAATTTGATGGGCATACTTTTTATTTTCAGGATTTCATTCAAATTACAGTCATAAGAAAAAGTCTACTGATGACGGGCAAAAAAATATTTATAATTGATTTTAAGGTAACAACTATTGATATATCATCGATGTCCATATCTGTGATACAAAATTTCTAGTGATTTCATGTCATTATGCCGCTACCACTGTGTGAAATGCTGGATGGGGATAATATAATATTTTGCAATGTTATAAAATTTTCTGCTATTTATAAATGTGTGATTCAAAGCAAAAATTAATTGTATAATTCAACATATATTGATTTAATGATGATTTGTGCAACAAACATTGAAAAAATTTTAATAGTGGCTAATTTTACTTTTTTTTAACTGAAAAGTGAAAATTTCAACATCTATATAAATACTCTAAATTTAATAATTAAAGTTCTTTTTATTTAAAAAGTAGAATATTTCAGAAAATAAACATTTTCTTAGACAATTAACAAAATAATAATGAAAAATTTTGAAATCCTTATATGTAGTGATTTTAATTCAAGATTAACATTCATATATAGCAAAACTCAGTTATAATGACCTCTGTCTGGGACTGAGAAAAATTGCTTGTTTTAACTGTTATTCATTACATCCAAGAATGTAAAAACATTCACATGCAAAAAATAATAATACTCAAAAGCCCTTTAGCAATCAAAAGATGTGAATTATTTTATATATTCCTTTTTAAGTGTTACCACTCCATTTATATTACTTTATTTTTCTTTTTTTATTCGATTTTTGAAACCTTGAAGAATGAAAAAGGAAGATTATGAGAAATTTTAATAAGATATTTATAAAAATATATTTTTAGCTTAAATATAAAGAATAATAATGTAGAAGCTTCTTTATGTTTGAATTCAAAAATAAAAGTTAATTTATATTAGGATGTTTGTTACTTAGAAATCTGCCATCTTGTTATGGCTACAACATATTTAAATGCTGTCTACATTTATGATGCATTTTCTGCTGACCTATTTCAGTTATCCATATACAGTATTTTAAAATGCAATTATAAACTGAGATTGATATTTATAAAAATTCTTTTATTTGTCTAATAAATAAAAGTATGAAAAAGTATATTTTCCCAGATACATTTATAATATTCAGTTTTTATAACAGCATAAAATTTCTATTGATTATATAAGCAAATGCTATTTTTTATTGAATTTAATTTAATACCATATTGCTGTCTACAAAAATTATAATACAGTATATTGATGAATGGTAAATTTGGAATATTGATCTGTGCTTAGGGGCATGTTGACTAGCTGAATTTCTGTTCAGTCTGTTACAGAGAAATTTTATTTGTGTGTTTAGTTTTACTTTTCTATTTTTTAACTTGCTGTTTGGAAAAGGAAAATTTTTTTAATATTTTTCTGACAATTGCTAGCACTATAAACTTAAATAAAAATTGATAGAAAAATTGTGCATTTTTAAAAATTAATTTCTTTTTCTAAATCTTGAAAGGAAAATTATGTAAGAGAAAGTATTTTAATAATTATGTACATAATTTATAAAATGTAATATTCTAATTGGAATATGATAAAGATTGTGTGACATAATTGACAATTGAATATGGACTTATTTCTGTGTTTAATGCTATAATAATAATACACTGAATATTTTTATTTTTTTATATTAAATTTTTTTAATGACACTGTTTTTTGTAATTTTTTTCTATCAGACAATTAAAAGATTATTTAATGAATTTTTTTAAATATGATACTTAATGTGTAAATTTATCAAATCAGGAAATCAATTTCCTGATTCAATAAATGAAATTTTTGTTTTGTTGCACTCTAATGATATTTTCTTTTTTTTTTTTGTTTGTTTGTTTCAGACAAGGTGTGTGTGTATAATTGACTCTATATAAATTTACTAAATTATCAAATTTTGCAATTTTTATAATGTAAAAACATAATTTTCCATTATAATAAATGAATATATATTTTGTGTTTTATTAAATATTTAAATTTATTTTTATCTTCATGTTATTTTATAATTCATAATTATCTATTAGATACTTTTATTTGATTTTTAAGTATATCTGTAATTTTCTCAAAATTATTTGCAAACACAAAATAAAAAAGGTGATCACAGCATTCAATCGTCTCATATAACCATTATGGTCAAATTATGACTTGACATTGAGCTATATCCATATATCTTTAATGTGACTCCCAACAAAATCTTTAATAAGCTTAAATGCCTAAGTCAAACTGCTTTATATTTGAAACTCTTATATAAATCTTTGCAATATATTAATATATAAAAAGCAAATCTCATGGAATTCATAACATTTGAATTTAATGAATCTTTATATTTACTAGAAAGTAGTCAATATTATTATTATTTTATTGAAAAGAAATATACAAGTATTTATACTGTATTAAAGTTATTTTATATATATATATGTAAATTTATGTTTATATAATTTATATAGGAAGAATAAAATATATATTTTGGAATTGTTAAGATTTACACCTTCTATAATCAGTAAGGTTAACCACCTCTGTTATATATCATTTAAAATATAATAAATGAACTGAACTAAACAGCCAAAATCAGAAAAATTGTTTTAAACACAACAACAATTTTTTTAAAGATTTTGTTAATAAATTTAAAAGTTTAATTATAACAAAAGAATAAAAGGATATGAAAACATTATGTGAAAACTATTTTTGGAAACAGTCTATTTCTGATATTAATTATATTTCAGAATTATTTTACTTATATCATTGGGTGTTAAGCAAGGACTATCAATTTGCAAAATATATTTTTTTTAACATACCATCAACAAGCTTATTAATCGATTCAAAAAGTTTTATCATTATATTTTTCCCAAAAAGATTTATTATATACTGATGATGGATTAATACTAAAAAATACTTTATAATTATAAATTGTTTTGGTTTAATTTATAAGCTTGTTATGTTATTTTGATTTCCTGAATCAGGACTTTGTTTATTTTTATTTTTTTAATTTTTAATTGAATTTATTGGTCACTGAAGGAGAAAATTTATTTATATCTAAGAATTTATGAAAAGTTGAATATGCAGCATGGCTATATAATTAGAATAATACATGAATTCAAATCAACATAACAATAGTTTAATCATTAATACACAGATTTTAAAGAATTAGTATAGCTTTAAAAATTCACACTTATCAAAGCTTTTAACAGGTAAAAAAACAAATATAATTCAAACTACCAAATTAATCCCTTGAATAATTTTAAATGAAATTTTAATAATTGGAAATAATTTTTACTAAAGTTAGTGCCATTTTAGGTAATTAATAAATTTACTAATAATTAAATCAAAGAATGGCACTATCTATAAATTAATGATTAAACTAGAATTTTTAATTAAATTATCTGAAGAAAGAATTTACCTTGACCCAGGATTGAACTGGGACTTTTTGGATTATTGTCTCAACATCCTAATCACTAGACTTTTGAGACCATCTGGCAGATTGATTCTTCAGATATTAATACAGTAAAACTTTGATCTAATGTTTTCCAAGGGGACGGTGGAAAAAAACGTTAGATTGAGGAAAATGTTACATCGGGAAACGGCAAAATAAAAATGACGTACATATATAGGTAATGCGGACCTGTAAAATTTTGCAATGTGAAGAGACTACTAGTGAAATTTATAACCAAAAAAGTAGAAAATGTGCAAGCCTTGAGCACATGTATTGTGATTTTCAAACTGGCAAATATATTCGAAATAAAATAAAATTACTGTGTATAGTAATTACATTTTATAAAACGTGTATTGAATTGAACATCGGAATACAGTGCATTGTACTTAAGTACACTATATGACTTACATAGGACTACCATATGTAGTATATATGTATATACTATATACATATCTTGTTAATTTGATTCTCTTGCAAGAAAAAATTCTGTTAGTTTTGTTTGCCTGTTTCTAGTTTTCGCTTGTATCTTCATCATAACACGCTCCACATGTTGGACTTGATCCAACATTTCATCTCCTCTGGAGCGAAAAAAGCAAATTTTGTCAATGTTTCCAAAGTGAACATCGGAATACAGTGCATTGTACTTAAGTACACTATATGACTTACATAGGATTACCATATGTAGTATGTATGTATATACTATATACATATCTTGTTAATTTGATTCTCTTGCAAGAAAAAATTCTGTTAGTTTTGTTTGCCTGTTTCTAGTTTTCGCTTGTATCTTCATCATAACACGCTCCACATGTTGGACTTGATCCAACATTTCATCTCCTCTGGAGCGAAAAAAGCAAATTTTGTCAATGTTTCCAAAGTGAACATCGGAATATAGTGCATTGTACTTAAGTACACTATATGACTTACATAGGATTACCATATGTAGTATGTATGTATATACTATATACATATCTTGTTAATTTGATTCTCTTGCAAGAAAAAATTCTGTTAGTTTTGTTTGCCTGTTTCTAGTTTTCGCTTGTATCTTCATCATAACACGCTCCACATGTTGGACTTGATCCAACATTTCATCTCCTCCTGGAGCGAAAAAAGCAAATTTTGTCAATGTTTCCAAAGTGTGCATGCTTCTGTGAAAGTTGGCAAAGAATCACTGAACGATTGCTCATCATCACCACCATTCTCATGTTGGACATTTTGATTTCTTTCTTCTGCCTTGTCCAATATTTCATTAATAGATCAAACACTGGTAGTTGCCAAATCGTCATCACATGATACGAAATCATTGAAATCAAACTCGGCATTCAAAGTCATTCTTTGCCAATCCTCTTGCAATGCAGCTAATTCAGTGTCTTCATCTTCATTTGATTCATTTACAATCTCATTATCATCATCATACTCTTGAGTATTGGGGCGGTCAGAGTTCACAACGTTGGCAGAGAATCCAGCCTTTTCTGAAGCAATTTGCAGTAGTCTGTTGCTTAATTGCCTTCCATGATGAGGAAATGAAATTTAGTGCATGTAACAAGTCTATTTTCATATTTTGAGGATTCAGTATTCCAATGTCCAGCAGCAAAATTAATTTCTGCCCCAGCATTTTGCAGTATAAAACTTTGAAATTTTGGATTATGCCCAGATCGAGAGGCTGCAGTTTGCTTGTGCAGTCGGCTGGCAGAAACTCTATCTTCGCATTTCTCAAGCATAAATCTGGAGAATTGTGCAGCACATTGGTCTATAAACAAAATAACTTTTTCTGCCTGAGTACCCATTTTTTCATCAAAAGCTTGCAAGTATTTTTTAAAGATCTCAGAATTAATCCATGCTTTTGATTGATTCGTATACTTGCATGCCAAGTTGTTAACATTCTTGAAAGCACGTGGTTTGCTTGCTCTGCCAATAACAAGGGGCGTCAGCTTTTCCGTTCCATCAGAATTACAGCAAAGAAGAACTGTAGTACATTCTTTACTACATTTTTCACTGCGTACACTAAAAGTTTTGTCGGGAAGGAGATTAAAAAAGAGGCCAGTTTTGTCCGCATTGAAAATATCATGTGGATGGTAACCTCTGATGACATTGGAAACTTTATTCTCCTTCCAATAGTGAATGATATTGTCATCGACACTTGCGCTTTCGCCTGAAGCAGCATGATACGATATTCTGTGTCATTTCCTAAATTTGTCGATCCACGCAGTTGATGCTTGAAAGTTTACAATGTTCAATCTTGCAGCAATTTGCAGCACTTTCTCCTTAAGTATTGGTCCATTGATAGGTATGTTGGTGGCCCGTGTTTCATTAAACCAAGTTATCAAATGCTTTTCCAGTTCGTCATATGGTGATGACTTTGAATTCTTTGGTTTATTCGCTGACCCTCCACACTTGTTAGCAGATGCTATAATCGAGTCCTGATTAGACAAAATGGTGTTCAGTGATGTTACTGGCATTCCCAATCGTGTTGCCATTTCAACTCTACTAATATTCGGATTTCTTTCCACCTCATATATAATGTCCACCTTTTCGGCGAGGCTTCGTACTTTCCATTTTATGCCCATTACATCAGATTTTGGCATCACTTCTTTTTGTTTCGGTTCCATGATGAGAAAGCACACACTATCACATGCACAACCACAACTTTAATCACACGAACCCTAGTAGGGAAGAAAGTAAGCTAGTTATTGGCTGTAAGCCATATGCATTGCGACAATGGCGCTAATGTCGTACCGATATGTATATTTCCCATGGGAAACTTATGACGCATGTGAGAGGACGGGACGTAATAATAATTCTATCAAACGTTACATCGAAAATTATTTACATGAGTTTGGTGATATAGTGCCCAGAAAATTTGAACGTTAGACAGAGGATAATGTTAGGTCGAAAAACATTAGATTGAAACATTTTAATGTTATTTTCCCCTATTTTGTGCCGGAACTGGAGAAAAAGAATGTTAGATCAAGGAAAACGTTAGATCAAAGTTTTACTGTATAGTAAATTTAGAATTACTGTTTATTTATATGTATTGAATTCCACCAATAGAAACATTTCTGATTGAATTTTCAGGCTACAAGCTCTCAAATGGCACTAGCCAAGGCAACACTTTGACTGTCAGTTTGTCTTAACATAGATCTATAAACCAAACTTCAAGGGAAATAGCCAAATATAACTCAAACTGCTAAATTAATCCCTTAAATAATTTTAACTGCAATTTTAGGATATAATTTTAGCAGTTAGGATATTGGGACAGTAGCCTAAAAGATCTCTGATTATATCCTGGACCAAGGCAGATTTTTTTCTTTGGATAATTAATTTAAAAATTCTATTGGGTTGTTCAGAAAGTAATTTAGTTTTTTCCATGAAAATGTATTGGGTTGTTCGGAAAGTAATTTCGTTTTTTCATGAAAATGAACAACTTTCTATAGTATTAAACATTATAATTATATATTGACCATTTTGGTCCAACACATGTTGCCTTCTTTCTGGTAATAGCATGATTCCATGCTTTTTCTTGCCAAAATAGTGAATCAAGTAATTTTTGACATTCTCATTTAAACTAAGTGTTTTGCAGTGTAAAGAATTTTGTAAAGACCGTATTAAGTAATAATTGGAAGGTGCCAGATATGGCAAATATGGTAGCATATCTCATCCAATCTGTAACAGCTTCTGGCAAGCCATCAAACTTGTATGAAGTTCAATATTGTCATGATGAAACATTATGTCTTTTCTGTTAATCAATTCTGGCCGCTTCTGTTTGATGGAATCGTTCCGTTTTTCTAATTGGTGGTAGTACACTTCTGAATTAATTCTGAAATTGTCTGGAAGAAGCTCAGAAAAACAATTCCCTTGAAATTCCACCAAACAAAGAACATCGGTTTTTTGATGAATATGGGGTCTCGGAGTGCTTTGATCTGGCTCATTTCTTCTGCTCCATGATCGCTTGTGTTCAACTTTGTTATAAAGAATGCATTTTTTATCAACAGTTATGATCCGCTTCAGAAAGAAGTCATTTTCTTCACGTTTGAACAGCAAATCAGATATTGATGCGATGGAGCAAATCTTTCTTTGAGAACATGCGGAACCCAAATATCAGCGTTTCATCTGATCATGAATGGTTGAATTCAAAAAATCCAATCTTGTAGCAATTTTTGATGTTGTTATTAAGCGGTTTGTTTCAACCAATATTTTTATTTTGTCATCATCAGCTTCAACTAACCTTCCAGCACATGGTGCACCTTTAACATCAAAATTATCAAAATGAAATTTTGCAAACCAGTTTCGGCACTGGCATTCCGTTAACACATCTTCTCCCTATATTTCACATAACTTTTTTCTTGCTTGAACAGCATTCTTATGTTTTCAGTAATAAAAAAGTAAAACATGCCGAAAATCTCCATTTTATTTTCCATTTTTGATAGGACACACAAAAAAAAAAATGTACAAAATCAAAAAAAAAAATTGTTATAAATATGCCTTGAAATGTCAATTGTCGAAATTTATAATGATAATATGGCTTAGAATAAAATTGGCAGGGAAAATACAACTAACGCCATCCGTCGGAAAAAAACAAAATTACTTTCCGAACAACCCAATAGTTTAATCATTAATACATAGATGATGGCACTCCTTGATTTAATCAAAGAGTGGCACCATCTATGTATGTATCTAAATTTAGTGCCATCTATGTATCTATGAGATGGTACTAAATTTAGTAAAAATTATTTCCAATTATTAAAATTGTCAATTAAAATTATTCAAGGGATTATTTGGCAGTTTGGGTTATATTTGGCTATTTCTCTTGAAATTTGATTTATTTATCCAGGTAAAAAAGCAATCATCAAGCAATTATTTTTGACCTCATTAATCATTTTTCAATTAAATATAGAAAATTTAATTCTAAATATTTTCATTGGAAATATGTCATTGTCACAACATTCCTGTAAAAAGTCCAGCTCCTTGCATGTTCTAATCACTTTCTCATTAATCTTTATGTTCTTTCCAGCTCTGCAAAGCAAAAACCATTTAAATCTTTTAAGATTTTTGATAAGTGTGAATTTTTTGGTGATAAAGGATTGCTTTAAATGGAATTAGTGTAGCTATTTTGTTAAATTTTTCCAATTTGAAAGAAAATATCTTGATAAAAAATTAACAACCCAGACTCAAAAATATAATATATAGTATGGGATACATAATAAAAATCAATACAAAAATTTAAAGATGATAAATATTCTTATAAAAAATTTTGTTAATGGATATTTGTGTTTAAATCAAGTAGCTTCAGATTTTTTATTTCTAGATGGAAAAATATTTTTTTACATTTATGTCTGTCAGTAAGATTGCAAAATAAATTTTATTACAAACCTAATTACTTTGCCAAATTTATCCCTTGATAAGCTTAATGGAAATTTTAATGATTTGAAATAATTTAAATTAATTTAGTGCCATCTCGTAATTAAAATATTAATTATTAAATCAATGTGTGGTGCCATCTATTAATTAATAATTAAACTAGAATTTTTTAACTAATTTATCTGAAGAAAAATTTTGTAATAAATTAAAAATAAAGTAAATTGCTAAATTTTATTAGCAGTTTACTTTATTAATAATTTATTAATCATCAATTTTCATTTATTCAACATTAATATTTATAAATAAAGTACTAGGATTCTATTATATCATTTAATTATAAATATATGATAAAGTAGAATCTTAATTATTTTATTCTCACATACATTCATTCTTGATCCGAAGACCCCGATGACTCCAGTGAAACATTACGATTCGGTGAAATCCCAACTATTTTACCAGCGCATACTCCCCGTGGCCCTCTCAGTTATTTGACATAGATATTATTGTTTAAGTATCATAAAAATTTTCAAATTCAGATATTTGAAAAATTTAAAAATTACAATAATGAAATAGTCTAACAACAAATGTTCTAGATGGCAGAGCATTTATCACATATCCTTGGCTTATAATAATCATTTTTTTTAGAGATTACAATATATTTCTGTAGTAATATACAAGCCTTTTTTGTCCCTTTAGCATTTGGCAACTTCCTCTGCTTCTGAGGCATTGAAAACGTTTTTGATTTTTTATTATTAATTATTATTATTATTATTATTTATTATTATTATTATTATTATTTATATTATTTATTGATTTAATTTTAAAAGTTGTGAAAAGTCCATGTTTGATATTATATATGCTATTTTGTTTTCAAGTATTAGTATTCCCATACTATAAAGTTAATAAATTCTAAATGTAAAGTTTTTTCCATTAGATTCACATTCATTATTTGAAGTAGAAATGGTTTCAATAATATCCATTTAATATTAAATATTAATTGAATCATTTTGTTTTTTGCCAGAATTATGTTTAAAAATTAGTGACATGATTTGATCTAGATATCTGGATTAAATTTATAGTACTTATAGATTGCTTATTTTATTGTAAATTTGATTTTATTTAAAAATGATATTCACTTGAATATTACAGATTTTATTATGGCTTTTTTTTCTAAATTTAAAATTATAAAATATTAGTTTGGAATAATTTTTTGTAAATCTCATTAAAATAAATAGTTTTCTATTCATTGAATTTTGTTTAATTTCATGATATACATATTATTTTAAAATTTGTGAAAATTAATCATACAATTTACATATTCAATAATTTAATCCTATTAATTTGAATAGAATGGATATAAATATATATATATTTATTAGTCCATGAAAAAAGACCTTATGAGCTTTCATTTGGAGTATATAGTATTATATAATATCAAATAATGATAAAATATTTAATTATTATTTCAAATTAGATAAACGTGCTGAAGATTATGTTATGGAAAAAATTGACAAGAAAAGAGATAGGCATACCAATTCTGAACTATTGGGTCAAGACATGATAGATTCTGGTAATGAT
>AYEL01064750.1:0-17842 GCA_000484575.1 Olivierus martensii | reverse complement strand
TAATAATACCAAATACTTCATAATTTTAAAAAATTTTTCCAACTGACAAAGACAATTTATGATTGAAATTTGATCTCAAACAGCAAAATCATATTATTTGGAAGGGGCCAAACTTTCCCAAATTATAATTTATTGGGTCGAGATATCTGCAAAAAAGAGGTAGATATTAACTAATAAGGAAATGTGGAACATTATCAAGCAAATCGGACAAGTTTGGACAATCTGTTGAATTTTTGGGGGTGCAAAGATCACAAATGTGTTAACTGGTATGGATTGGGTTTGAATTAAAGGGTTAAATAAAAATTTATTTAAATATCAACGTAAAATAAAATTTTTGAGTAATACGATAGAAATATGAAAAATATGATAAAATTTAAGATTTTGACCATTTTTTCTCGATTTATGCAAAAATTACGAAGTTATTAAGTTTTAAATTTTGTCTCGGGAGACCAGTTATTGGAGCGCAAGACGGAGCGTGTTTGTCTTGGGAGACCAGTCGGTGGAGTGGGAAAGGTTATAATGTATAGCCATGTTGCCGATGCATTTTCCGATTGTTTTTCGTTAATTAAATTGCCTTGTTTTTCTGTTTTTAATATTTCCAATGTTTCTGAAACTTATTTATTGTCTGTTTTATCAATCTTTCTTATAATTTTTGTGTCTTTTCATTTAATTCCTATGTTTGACTCATAAAATTTCTTTGCCAATGCAATACGCAAATCCCCTTTTATGATATCATTACGGTGTTCTTTTATTCTTTCCTCTAATACTCTAGTAGTCACACCCACATAAAATTTTTCTTTATCTAAATCATGGTTCTATACTGGGATCTGATATGCTGCTGCTTTCTGCTTATTAGATCTTTTATCTTTTTCATTTCTAACTAAATTAAAAACAGTTGGGCTCCTGATTGTAGTTAATTTGATTGATTGCTTTTTAGCTATGCTTTTAATCATATTCAATTTTGTCATACGGTATGGTATTGTAAAGTACTGTTGCGAGTCAATGATTATTTCAGATTGAGCCAACGAAGTTTCTTGTATTAAAATATTATTTTGCCTGGTCCAGTCTCTCTCTACTTTGGCTTGTATTGACTTCATAAATTTTAACGTATATCCATGCTTGTTTCCTATTTCTAAGATTTTTGTTATTTCTTGTTTTTGGGTTCCATAGTATTTGTATAGGTTTTTGCTCTTCTAAAATATTTATAAAATGCTGCTTTCTTGAATGCAAGCTTGTTGTCTGACCATGCTGGGATAATTAATGTTTCTGCTGTTGGCTTCTGATATACACTTATCTTGTAAACTTCTCTTTCTATTTCTATCCATATATCTAAGTAATATATTACTTTCTTACTTTTTTGCTCAATTTTTAGAACCAGACAATATGCTTCATTTGTAAATGCTTTCTCTAGATCTTCTGTTTCATCTTCATTTCTCTATATAATAAATTTGCCATCTATATATCTTTTATAGAATTTGCAACTCCAATAAATTTTTCTAAAATATCTTCTTCTAAAATCCTAAGGACCAGTTCTGCAATAAACCTTGCCATAGGGCTACCAATAGGAACTTCTTTGTTTTGTAAATAAAATCTCTGTTTAAAGCAGAAGTAGGAGTTATAACATATCAAGTGCAATATTTCTCTCAAAGTTCCTGCTATCATTGCAGCATCTTGTATATTTTGTAATAGAAATCAATATAGCACTAAATAAGCAGGAGGTAGTTTAATTAATGGGTATAAGCTTTGAAAATCTAACATAACTAAGACTTCATTATATTCTGGCTTCAGATTCTTTAATACTTTAATAAATGTCTCAGTCGAATCTATTGTGTGTGTATACTCTTTTAATCTTAGTTTGCACCAATGTACTAACTTTTTTCTAGCAGATATAACAGAGACTCTCTTTTCTCTGTTATCGTTCTAGCTCCTAATCATATTTTATGTGACTTTACATATGAAAATAACCTCGGACATTATGGATTTTTTTATTTTAGTTGTCTTTAGAATTGATAGAAAATCTGGCTTATTAAATTATTTATCCAATTTTGCAATTAGAGCTTTAGTCGGATCTTTCTCCAAAGGTTTGCTTCTGAGCTTACTATATAATTATCTAGAAAATTATCATACATATCCTTTTTAGGATTGCCAGCTTTTTTGATTTATCATCTCTGGTTATAACAATATTCTCATCATCTAACCATTGTGTTGTTCTCTTCAATTTTAGTCTGTCCTCTTTTCCTAAACTTATTAAACTTGTTTTTCCATCTTTTGTTTTCTTCTATATATTTCCATCTTAACCTCTCTTTATTCATATATTCCATACCCTAGATTAACTTTTCTAATTTCGGTGTATCTGTTATCATACTAGGTGTGGAAAATAAGGTACATGTAAGTCCTTTTTGAAAAATATCTTTAGCATAATTAGGGATTATTACATTTTCCACATTTTCTAAAGGTAATTTAGAGCATTTTGAGGATTTCAATTGATTTTTAAATATCCATTTTAACTTCTTAATATGTTTTTTAATTATAATTTCCATTTGATAATTAATTTCTGCTATGACATTTATACCATCTATGGTTGGACTATTTAATATCTTATTTTCTAATATTGCAGTTTCATTCTTCAACCTATAGAACCTTCTTTTTGCATCAGCTATAGCTGCCAATAAGCAAATACGTTTCGTGTTACTTAGAACTCTTTTCAAATTTACTGGTAACTTTATGTGATATATAGACTTAGGTAATACACTGTTAAGTTTGCATTGTTTCAAAAAAATCATTGTTTCTCATGCTTTAGACATCTTATTTTTCAAAATCCTATAGTTCTTGATCATATCAATCTTTTAAGCTGGCTCCACTTCTCTGAATCCTTAAAATTATTTCTGCTTTAGATTATTTCTGATTCAGGCAAAATAATATGTTAATACAAGAAACTCTGTTGGCTCAATCAGAAACAACCATTGACTCGCAACAGTACTTTACAATACCATACCATATGACAAAATTGAATACAATTAAAAACTGTCCTGTCAAGACTGCTCGCTCATCAAGGAACTCACCTTCACAGGACAGTTTTGATGATAGGATAAGAGAACTGCCTGTTGAATCTGATCAACAGTCATCTCTAAATCCACCACTGAGCAAAATCTGCTCTACAGGGTCGTGCAGATAAATCCGGATTAATCACGATGTAATTAAAAATGACAAAATTGCAAGAAAAAATAAATTTATTATAAAGAAAACTAGATAAAAACATATTTACATTATTTACAATTGCAGTTACTCTATGTAGCCGCCATCTGATGCTACAACTTTTTCCAGGCGGGTCCGGAAACTCTGACACGCACGCTTCACTCCTCTCGGTCTATCGAGGTCATGACCTCGACAATGGAAGCTTTCAGGGAGTCTTTGCTGTTGCGGTGGTTTTCGTTGACCTTTGATTCGACAACGCCCCTACACGTAATAGTCGAGGGGATTGCAGTCGGGGCTTGAGGGAGGCCACAACTCGGGCGACCAATGGTATGGGCGACTGCGGCGACAAATCGCCACTCGATCCAAATCGGCGACAAATCGTCACTCGATGAAATCAGCAACAAATTCGTCACTCCTCTTAGTCTGACCGCTTTCGATGTTTGACCCGGTCAGGAATAACTTCCTCCGTCTCAGACTCCCTGAACTTCTTCGCTGGGTCATAAACCTGCGTCTTTTTGTAACCGAACTACTCGATTATTTCTCGCGGCGACTTTCCGGCGCGAAGAGAATCGAGTATAGCCACTTTCCGATCGTGCTCTGCACGTGCTGATGACTTGGCGGCCATTTTGTGAATGCCTACTCTCTACCAAGGTCACTACCGTGTCACGTGCAAGTATAGCCAAATTCCCGCCAAAACAGAAATAGCGAAAATTCGTCGTTAAATTTGTCCGAATTTACCTGCACACTACCGTGTCACGTGCAAGTATAGCCAAATTCCCGCCAAAACAGAAATAGCGAAAATTCGCCGAATTTACCTGCATGACCCTGTATATACCCCCCAGGTTGAATTTCAGGTCTTCCTTAAAGGAAGCCCAATTAACCCTCCTAGGATCTCTGTATGTTACCTGATTAGGTGCCATACTCTGTAAATTAAAGCAAATGTATCTTTGATCCGAGGAGGAAGACTCACCAGACACATGCCAATTCTCAATTATGTCAGAAATATTCTGAGTCCTTAACATTAGGTCAATAACCTCCCTTCTGTTAACAATAACAAAGGTAGGCTCATTGCCCCTATTTAAAATGAAAAGGTTAGTACCCATCAGAAACTCCAATAGACACTTCCTCCTTCAGTTGATGCCTTTGCTACCCCAAACCATACAATGAGGGCAACCAGCCAGGAAATCAAAATGATTCTTTTGACAAAATTCCACCAAAAACATAAATTCACATGTTGGCAGAAGTTCATCTTTATCATAAGGGAAATAAGCAGAGGAAACAATGAATTCCCTATTAGCACCCCCCTCATCAAGCTTCACTCGAACAGTGGTAATATCCCTAGAACAGAAATACCAGACAGGTGAAACACATATTATTCCTAATGAAAACACAAGTCCGAGGACCACTATCAGAAGTAAAAGAAAACAACTTACCATCCTTGCAGTGAAGCTCCTGTATTTGGCCCTTATAGTGCCACGGTTCTTGAATAAGAACAAGGTCATAATATTTCCCCAAGAAGCTCCTGTATTTGGCCCTTATAGTGCCACGGTTCTTGAATAAGAACAAGGTCATAATAGCTCCCCACAAGCAGCTGACCCAAAAGGGCAGAGGCAGCTTGGGAGTGCTGGAGGTTGATCTGGATCACCCTCAGACCCATGAAACTACAGGTGCCTAAGGTGGGCAAAAATCCATGCCCTCCTCCGTTGACTGGGCCTCAGAAGATCCATTGATACCCCCAGAAACCCGATCCTTGTCGGTGAGCCGACTAGTTCATGCCCCTTTGCAGAGGCAATCACTGAGGCTATTGGTCTCCCAAACTTGGAATTAGGATCTGAGAACATCTTAAAGATCCCTTGATTGATCCCAGAAAAAGCCTTAAAATTGGCCACTTTGATGGTCTTAGCCGAAGCAAGATCAACCATCATAATAAAATGCTGTCCCTTCGCTTCCTTGCTTTGATCAAAAACCCTCCAGTTCTCAGTCTTGAGTCCTGGATTAAATGCTTGGAGTTGAGCCAAAACTTGGTTCACATCCCAGGTATGAGTATCCGCAGTGCGATATGCCACCTTCACAGGCTTGGGCAGGTGCTTCGCAGGAATAACCCTTAAGTGAGTCCCCTGCCCAAAAATACACCCATCCAAAAGTTGGGTGAGCCACTGACAGGTGAACTCATTCATACAAGTATAAATGAGTGCACCATTATCCAAAGTATAGCCCTTGAGCAGAGGTAGAGGCTCCCCGAAGGGATACCATCCACTCCACCCAAGATCTTATCCAAGAGAAAATTGATTTCATCAGCCACCATCTTGGAGTCCAGATAGCCCTCCTTGATGATGGCCAGCTGAAAGGAAGTCAATACTTTAGAATATGACCCTAGCTGAGAGCTTTGGGTATTTTTGGTAGACCTACCCTCCCAGAAGAGGGAGTATAGGTCTACCACAGATCTGGTCCTCTTGCCAACACCAGGGGTATTGACAGGAGGATTAGACAGAAGAGCCAGTTGAGAAATGCGGCCCGGTAGCTGAGAGCCACCGGTACCAGCAGCTTCTCTCCTAGCTCTCCTCCTCTTTCATCTAGCCGTTCCAGAGAAACGCACTTTTTGCAGATCAGGTTTACTCCTGGAGTCAGTAGAAACAGCAGGAGACTGCTCCACTGTCCCACTGCCCTGGGGCATACTGGCAACCCAAACTTCCTCAATTGAAGTACCGGAACTGCCAACCCCATGGTGCGGCGGAGAAGCAGTCTTCTGAGAAGAAGTTTTATCAATATCCATAAAAATATAACCTACTGGAGGAAACAAAAGGGGAGTCACCACCTGGTTATCCTCCAATACGGATGCAAGACTAAATACGACAAGGTTTTGCCAGGTGCCTTGAAGGGATTGTTAAGAAAACTGCATCTTTTACTACCCCAGGCCACTCAGCTCTCAGCACAATACCTTACATTTTAGTTTGGGTAGGGTGCTTTCTTAGTCTGGCCCCTTCGACCTATCCGGCATGGGAGATCCCACCAGTAGCAAAGCTACCGCCAGCATAGCTTGCCAGCATCCTTGGAACACGCAAGCTCCCTCACCATGACAAAGTGGAGATGCCAACGAGGGAGAAACTCTATGTAAGTCAAAACATATGTACATTGGAACATAAATTATACAGTACTAGTGTGTCACAATCATGTAATACTAAAAATATTTATATTAAAGAATAAGCGCACATAAATTGTGGAATAAAGCAATAGCTTACCATGTTGAAGAATCCAGATTAAATTCTGAATTCCACACACCCAGTTTTTCTGGAGGAATCCAGGTTTGGGTTCAGTAATTATCTAAAAATAATTCTATGTTAGTACAGATCTACATATGTTGATTCTATGTAAATTGGGATTGCCTATATTATTTTTTAATGTATTTTGTACAAATATTATATGCTGTTATCTAAAAAATATATATATATATATATTGATGGACAATGGTGTTGGGAATTGCTGTATAATTTAGACAGTGATTTTGATATTTTCAATAAACTTTGCATGCTCTTTGATGGTTCTAATAAATAAGCGAATATCAATGATTATTATGCATTTATCTGGGACACAAGATTTCTGCTTCCAATGGATTGTTGTGTGATGGAGGCATTTCCAATTTCATTAATTGCAGTGAAATTTCTTTTGCAAGTTTTATTTTGATTTTGCTTTCTTATATCTTGTCTTATAATTTGAATATCTTATATGTTTTGAATAATGATTGCTATTAGGAAAAATCCTGACTATTATCACTATTTCCAATTGACATATCAATGATTTATTTCTTCAAATTAGACAATGAAGAGTTTGTTTTGACATCACTCATAAAATGCATTCAGATTTCAAAAAAGTTATAGAAAGTGAAAAAATCTAAGTTTTAGAATTGAAGAAATATAGTAATAACTTGTATTTTGTTTCACAAATTAAAAAATGAATTTTTTATTAAAATAAAATAAAAACAAAATTATCATTCAGCATATACTATATCTGCATGATGTCAGCAACAGATCACACAACATTGTCAGTTGGAATGATGGAAGTTTTAGATGTCATTGTCAATACATTAGATGAGGCAACAGTATGTTATAGTGGAGATAGATAGTAAAATTGATTATATATTATAACAAGCATACATAAAATAGGTCATGCCTGTAAATATAATAATCAAAGATCTAATATAGTGCAATATATTTTATTTTGATATTTGCTAGAAATAATTACTAGTTTATACTAAATTTATAAAAAAAAAATTGATTATTATAAAATAATCAGAATATTATTGATTAAATATAATATTATCTCAATATTTATAGGCATTATTAATATATAATATAGTGAAATAAGCATTATTTTTTGGCATTATTAATATACAGGGTGCAGTGAAAGTAATGCCCGCTCACTCACTTTGGAGGACCCATTCTCCCAGCCCTAAAAACTTTAAAGAAACTAAAAAGTTTATTTATGTATTTAAAAATTTATTTGTCACTTTTAATTATTTTAATAAAACAGATATATTGGAATAAAATAGAGAGAGTGGCAAAAGTAACACTCTTTTATTTGTATTTTTTTATAGTTTTCTACTGCATAAATTTCTATTTTTTAGTTTAATATTTAATAATTTTCCTAAACTACTGCAATTTATTTTCATTAAGTCATTTTTCATTTCTTTAACTACTATAATAAATTTTTGTACAATAAAAATTACTAAATAGAAAAGGGTGTTATTTTTGCTGCTGCACTCTGTGTATATATACAGTATAGTCAACTAAGCATAGTTAACTAGAATACAAGAATAGTTTATTTGCAATTTTTCCAAAAGAAATATATATATATAAGAAAACCTTTCTATTTTTCAGAAAGAAAGAAAGATTTTGGAAAATAAACGATTAGATTTAGATGTCAGCAAAAATCGTTTAAGGAAAGCCAGAACAATGGAAGGCCAGGCAAACGTACTTAAAATTTATTAAGAAAATATTTTTTTTAGAAATATATCAATAAATTAAAAATTTTACTTGAAAATTATATATTACTAATATTGTAAAATGCATATGTAGGGGTAACTAAAAGAACATTAGCCCACAGAATAAAAGAGCACAAGAGTGACATAGAGAAAACAAGATTAACAACAGCCTTTGGCCACAGAGACCTCAAACTCAAATGTGATGAAGTCAAGATTATAAGAAAAATTAACACACCAACACAGGCTTTATTAACAGATTCAATTGAAATAATAAGAAGAAAAACACAGATAAGATATTATTGCATTGTCTGAAAAGTCATGATGCATTTTTGTAACAAATGGCGATTGTTCATTTTTGGAAGTACTAGAGCCTTGGTCGGCAACGTGGTGCCCACGGGCACCAGGATGCCCGCGAAGCAATTTTTAAGTGCCCGCCGTTCAAATATCTGAAATATATATTTTAGATATTTGAACAACAAATACTCATAATTGTAATGAATAATTTTAGTAAAAATTCTTTACAAGTATGCACTTTGATTTTATCTGCACCATTTTAACAATTGTACGAATTGTACAATTAAATTTTTGATGAAAACTAAATCTTAGCGCCATCTATATAAGATTAGATGACTAGATGAATCAATTTTCGAGTACTAGAGACATCTAATACTGTATATAGTGAGCTATTTTCTACCCCACTATCCTCGTCTATCCAGCAACTGCGTGCTACAGTGCCTGCCGAACTCCCACAGTTTTGAAATATGCCCTCCTATTAAAAAAGGTTGCTGACCCCTGTACTAGAGTTATTCACATCTATGTTATTTTTATATCATTTAACAGCTGATCGTTTTGGCTTTATTTTTAAAAAAATTGATCCATTTTTTATTTTTTACAAATTTTACAAGAAGTTGAAGATGGAAGACCAAACTTTGCATTTTTGCCATATTTTATTGTTTTACTTCTGTAAAGGAAAAAGCGCGCATTAAACTTGTGAAAAGTTGCGTAAAGTTTACTGTGACGATGCTCTACAAGAACACCAGTGCCAACAATAGTTCACGAAATTCTGTTCTGGTGACTTTGATATCAATGATGCTCCTTGGTCAGGAAGGCCAACCGAGATTGATGACGATAAAGAAAGGCATTAATTGAGTCAAGCCATCGTTATTGTCACACGACACAAGAGATTGCAGAAACATTGAACATCCATCATTCAATTGTTTACGACCACCTGATGAAGCTGGAATACATAAGCAAACTTGATATTTGGGTTCCTTGTGAACGCAACAAAGTTCATTTGACGGAATGCATAAACATCTGTGACATGCTCATTAAACGTGGGGAAAATGATCTTGTTTTGAAGTGATTGATAACTGGTGATGAGAAGTGGATCGTTTACAACAATGTTGTGCACAAACAGTCTTGGTCTCTGCATGATGATCCGTCTCAAACAACATCGAAAGCAGACATTCATCAGAGGAATATTATGCTCTCATTATGGTGAGATTTTAAAGGTGTCGTGTTTTTTGAGATTCTGTCAAGGAATCAAACAATCAATTCAAAAGTATACTGTCGGCAATTGAACAGTTTGAATGAATCCATCATCCAGAAACATCCAGAGCTTGTTAATCATAAAGGAGTTGTGTTCCATCATGACAACGCAAGACCACACACAGGTTTGATCACCCACCAAAAATATTGGAGCTTGGATGGGATGTGTTGCCACACTCACCATACTTGCCTGACCTTGCACTGTCAGACTTGTTTTGCTCTCTTCAAAACTCCTTGGTGGTATGACGTTCAATTCATATGAGGCTGTAAATCAGCACCTTGTTCAGTTTTTCACTGATAAAGAGAGGTTCTTTTATGAACAAGGAATTACGAAGTTCCTTGAAAGATGGCAAAGGATTATTGAACAAAATGGGCAATATATCTTTGATTGATCTTTGTTCTTTATATAAACAAATACACTTTTTAAAACAGAAAAAATGCATCATGATTTTTCAGACAACCCAATATAAACAAAGGACTGACATTTGAACCCCCATCCCCTTAGAAATATGCAATACAGCAGGAAAAGTAGACCACTATAAGCCATTGATGTTGTTAAGACTGTAAATAATTAGGATACTATTTGTGTTCATCCATTTAATTTTGTGTAATATTTTAAAATATTATTGATAATTTTATAACCCTGACCATTTACCGAAATATCTTTGTTTTTTTTCTATTATATTTATTTTTCCTTTCTTTGGTTGCTGTTTGTAACCATAGCAACACACGTTTGTTCTAATGTGAGAATTTTTAAAAAGCTTGTTCTACTTCTAATTTGTGTAGCCTGAAAATGGCCGTTGTGCCGAAAACATTTGCACATATTAAAATAGTTTTTTCTCAACTGCTAGTAGTGCTATATTTAGATTGAAAATACAGTCAATTCTGCTTAATTGGGGCAGCCATTTAATTGGGCCAAATTTCAAAGTATGGAAACCAAACTAATAAACTAATACATAATTTAAACGTATAATTGGGACATAGCAGAAAAGGAATTTAGCCAATTTTTTGACATATAGGGATTTTTCGAAAGTGTGTCAACACTACATACACTATTATTTGGCAACACTAGGGTGGTGCGAATCAGTTATCTATCGTCGTGTGTTTACTTAACAGTCTACCATTACTATATACTTTACCTAGCTATATTCATTTACAGTGTTGATTTTATTTAAAATTTTTAAATATTTGCCAAGATGCCAAGAAATGATTTTACACCTTCGAGTAAAGTTGGTTTGCTGGATAAAATTAAAAGCCAGCCTTTTAATACAAGCCATGGTAGACTCGCTGATATAACTGGTGTACCAAAATCTACCATAGTGCATCTCCTACAAGAAAATCAACTGTGTGAGGAGTGGGCATTACTGAAAGAAATTCCAGGAACATCCAAAAAAAGCGTGATGGAAAGGATCTAGAAATTGAAGAAGCACTAGATTAATGGTTTTCTATAGTTAGCGGGCATGAATATCAGTGGCCCAGTGTTGAAGATGAAGTCAGAGGAGATCACTAAAAAGCTAATATTTAGGTACCTATTTTAATAAAGCATTAAATTAAGTACATAATTATTATTTTTTACTCTATTATTTATTTATCTACATATTACATATTTTATTTTAGAATTTATTATTAGTTCATTTAATTGGGCCAAAATGGATTAGTTCCAATGTGTTCCAGTTAAGCGGAATCAACTGTATTTTGTTCTTAACTTGTCATTGTTATATTAACAGTGTCATTTACTAACAACAATGTTGGTGTAACTTGTCCTTAGTGTATTACTCGAGAATCCATGAGCTCACAACAGTTCAAATTTTACATTTCCAGTGATTTGGAAATCACTCTTAAACTGGATATTTATAGCCTACCTAAGTGCTAGAATAAGGTAAAAGAATTCATCGTTTAGAGGTAGAGTAATTTTTGAACATTATCACTCTTAAAATCTGGATTATTGCTACTATTTTGAGGATTGATTTGGTCACAATTTTTTCTGAGGTTGAACATTATTGTCAATCCCAGAACTTAATTTTTAGTGATGATGATCATTAACTGCTTTACTAACCAAATAACTCTCTCCTGTAGCCTGCCTGAGCAAAGTTTGTCATCTTGTCTCAATATCAGGTGTCTAATTCACTCTATGAATTATGGAATGATCAAGATATTCAGAGCATATACACCTAGCCCTCGATTTGCACGACACTCAATTTACACCATTTCGCTTTTACATGGTTTTTAAATGAAAACAAAAAAAAAAAAGATTTGCACGGTACTCAATTTACACAGTTTTTAAATTAAAACAAAATTACGGTTTCGCTTTTACACGGTTTTAAATGAAAACAAAAAAATTTATTTTTTACTCAATTTACACGGTTTTTAAATGAAAACAAAAAAAATTTTTTTTAGCACTCAGTTTACACGGTTTTAAAATGAAAACAAAAAAAATTTCTTTGCTAAAGGGTTTGTTGTTTGTGCATTAGCCAATTTATAAATTAAAAGAGTATCATATTGTCATGTTTTGTGGGTTTACGAATTCGTAGAGATTAATAAAGAATGAATACAGCTATATTTCGTATAGTTCAATTTATTTATATTAATAAAGAGTGAATACAGCTATATTTCGTATAGTCCAATTTATTACACAGATTAATAAAGAGTGAATACAGTTATATTTCATATAGTCCCATTTATTTACACACAAAATAAACAATCTAGTTTCAAACTAAATTCAATACAAAATCCGATAATTATCTCATACAACACTAATCATATAGTCCAATTTATTCACACAAAACAAAATAATCTTGTTTCATATAAGTAAATTCAATACAAAATCCGATAATTATCTCATACAACACTAATCTATATATTTAATTCAGAATAACTCACAGTTCTTCTTTGTCCACTTTCGCTTTCAGAATTTATTGCTCACTATTAATTTTTCAACTCTCCAAATCTTGCAGTTCAACTAAACTCAACTCACACTTGCAGCTTGCCTATTTATGTTTGAATGCTTTTATTGTTTTTATTTGTACAGAATATTGTTAATTTTTTTTGTACCGTATTTGATGTTATAGTCACCGCCACATAAGTTGGCCCATCTTTTTGACATGCGCAGTAAGTCTTCTCATCAATATGCTTTGTCTGGATTTTACCCATTATGCACTTGTTCTACTATAGTAATGGCAGAGATATCGTTGAAATGTGGAAAGCCTATTAAAAGTCAATGTAGGACGATCGTATATAATGTTTACAACTATATTAGAAAAAAGGAGCCAACAATGAGTAACCATGCTGCATTGAAAGAGACAGAAATTGCTACAGGGGTATATCATACAACTATCCGTAGAATCATTACCTCTGCGGAAACATCTGACATGACTGATTCTTCTGTGTGCAGAACTGCTATATTCACTTCCCCAGGAAAGACTCGAAAACATTCATCTCCCATCACAGGTATCGATGATTTTGATTTATCAGTAATTCGATCCACAGTCATAGAAATATTTTGAGATAACCAATACCCAACAGTAACAAAAATACGAGAACGATTAAAAAATAAAATTGAATTTGAAGGTAGCGAAACCTCCCTTCGTCGAATTTTAGTAGATAAACTTAAATTAAAGTACGGAAAAATTGATAATCGAAAGTTCTATACTGAAAGATCGGATGTAGTGGCTCAACGTCATCGTTATTTGAGACAGGTGCGTGCTTATAGAGAGCAATCATATCATTTCGTTTATCTCGACGAGACTTGGGTGAATGAAAATCACGCTAAAATTAAGCAATGGCATGATAAAAACAGCGAAACAATTATGGGTAAAAAGATACCAATAGGAAAAGGGCGTCGATTAATTTTGTTACATGCTGGAAGTGAAGACGGATTTGTACAGAATGGCGAATTATTGTTTCAATCAAAAACCAACTCTGAAAATTACCACGATGAAATGAATGGAGATTGTTTCAAAAGTTGGTTTGAAACACAATTACTACCAAATATTCAAAAAAATTCAGTCATAGTTATGGATAATGCTCCATATCACAGTATGTTACTAGAAAAAACACCAACAAATGCATGGAGAAAGGCTGAAATATATAACTGGCTTACTTGCCATAATATAGCAGCTTCACCTGATATGTTAAAACAAGATTTGTACGATATGGTTAACACACAGATAGCAGCTTCACCTGATATGTTGAAACAAGATTTGTACGATATGGTTAAACAACACAGAGAAAATAAAAAACGATACGTGATTGATAGCATCGCCGAAATTAATGGGCATAAAGTATTACGGTTGCCACCTTACCATTGTGAACTAAATCCCATTGAATTAATCTGGGCCCAAGTAAAAGAAAAAGTGAGGCGAGAGAATTCAAGTTTCAAAATTGCTGACGTCCTCAAACTGACCAAGTTTGAGGACGTCAGCAATTTTGATCAAGCAGCTATTCAAAGTGTAACAGAAAGAGACTGGCAGAAATGTATTCAACATACAATAAAATTGGAAAATTCTTATTGGGAAACTGATCATATCATTGAAGAACGAGTTGAACCACTCATTATAAATATTAACAAATAGTTGTGAGTCAGATTCGGAATCAGAAGATGATTGTATACCCTTAGCCTAACTCCAACTTTTTGAGGTTATAAACATAATTGTATAAACAGTTCCTTTCAAGACTCCTGTTATAACTGTATACATCTTTTATATTGTAAATATTTTAAAACTTCACATTTTGTCGTGTTTTGTTAGTAAATGAAATAAAAATTAAAAATTTTCCTATTGAATATGTGATTTCATTTCATTTCATATTTATTAAATTTCAATTTAACTTTAATATAAAAACAAATTGCCTTCGAGTCGACTACTCTGCGTCATTTTTTATTTAATTTCACTTATCTATTTAAAAAAAATACGAAAATAGAAACTAAATATATAACGTATAAATACGAAAACAATGTTTCGATAACCAAAGCGGATATTTCATGGAATAACTAAGCAATTTACTTCCCATTAACGTCTATTGGATGACGTTAGAAATGACGTCATCCTCTCGACCAAGTTATGTGGAGGCGACTATAATTAATGTTTGTTTTCATTTTCAAAAATAAATTGAAAAAGTATAAGCATTAAATTATCTCTAAAAATTAATGAACCAATCCCTTTTTTTCTTTTAATTGGTATCTCATTTTACACGGTTATAAAGAACATATCCTCGACTCTTCATTATTTTCTTTAGCTTACAGTTCAAGCTAGCATTAATCAAAAGTGGAAAAACATACAAACTTAGAAGCACTTTCGACTTTATTAAGTCATCTTCAGCTACATTTTACATATAAAAGATCGTAGAACATAAGAACGCTAAATAGAACATTTCAAAGTTTAAAATATACAAATGATAAAATAAAATACAATAAACATTAATTAAAATTAAGAAGTAATAAAAGTTAACAGGCTTTTAAAATATTAAGAATAAAAATAAATAAAATAAAAACAAAAATACACATAGACCCAGTTAAAAAGGATTAGAAGTAGGCAAAATTAGTCCTAGAGAAACCTATTCTGGATTTATTCAATAATAAGCCCCTTAGGTTGTGCATTAGTTTAGAGCAGCACTCTGCTAATAATGTACATTTCTTAGATGTTAATATTATCATTTCCAATAAGAGGTTCCACACATCGGTTTTTAGAAAACCTACGTATACTCCTGTTTTCATCCCTAGATAGTCTAACGACTCGTTTATGTATAAAGTTGCTGCTATTCTTTCTCTTTTATCATGACTACACACATGGATGATGATAGTAAGCAAGCTGAGTATTCTATTATAGTTAACCCAGCTCTTTTACATGGTTATGATGAATTATTTGCTTCCAATATTAATAGGTCTATTATTAACAATATGCATATAGATAATGAATCTCCCAGGGGCTCAAAACATCCTTTACCAACCTTTTTGCATCCAGTTCCTTATCATAAACCCTTGCTACCCATACGCAATGAGTTAAAGAATTCTAATAAATCTCTACTGTTTACACAATTAAGTACTTTTTTTCATAACTTAAAAAATACTAAACCACCACTAGCAACTTCAAAAAGGGCGGGCACATATGTAATACCTGTTTATAAGAAGGACCGTGATAGATAGGAAGTGTCTGTCACGGTCGCTCTCAACCCATTTAAGTGAACATCAGAATGATATAAAAAATACTACATTTTCTACAGCCTTCGCTAAACATTTTTACGAGTACGATCTGGATATACATTGGGACCAGGCATGCATAGTTCGCCAGTTAGACAAAGCTGAAGATATTAAGGTCTCAGAAGTTCTTGTCATTGCTGCCTATAAGAAAGAGGATTATGTTATTAATGACAATCTGCTGGCCACCGTACCAACACAATGGTTTCTCTAGGACTAATTTTGCCTACTTCTATCCTTTGTAACTGGGTCTACATGTATTTTTGTTTTTATTTTATTTATTTTTATTCTTAATATTTTAAAAGCCTGTTAACTTTTATTACTTCTTAATTTTAATTAATGTTTATTGTATTTTATTTTATCATTTGTATATTTTAAACTTTGAAATGTTCTATTTAGCGTTCTTATGTTCTACGATCTTTTATATGTAAAATGTAGCTGAAGATGACTTAATAAAGTCGAAAGCGCTTCTAAGTTTGTATGTTTTTCCACTTTTGATTAGTGCTAGCTTGAACTATAAGATAATTCATCTAAGTGGAAGTTCTCTTTTAATGTTATATTTTCTTTAGATAGATTTACACGGTTTACAGTTTAACCATAAATGAACCAAAAAAGCACTTCACTGCAGTATAAAGAGTCTTTTATTATAAGCCTTGCTAACGTTTTCGGTTTATTAAACCATCATCAGGCACAAATTCCAATTACAACGGAAATAAAAATAGAACAGAAACAGGTGTTACTATGGTAACTGTAGAACATTAGAAGAGAGTTAATTACAGTTTAAAATTTTGCAGCTCCGACAAAACAACGTAACACATGGTATCAATTACATAAAGCTAAAAAATCTCTTTGTATTACAATGTAAAAAATCTAAATAAATAAACAAAACAAAAATTAAAAAATATAAAAACAATCAATCTTAATGAAAAAGACAGTTCATTAAAGTGTTCACACTACAGGACATTGTTGGTGGTCAATCGAGAATTAATATTATTCACTGGTTAATATGTTCTTTGTATAATGCGTATTTCCAAACCTCTGAAGGCTCCCATGCGAGTCTGTCATTTATTAAGATTTCTTTTCTTTTTCTCTTAAGAATCTCTAGGGATTCAGCTATCACCGGCTGGGTATGCGGTGGAATGATCTTAATTATTTTGGCCTCATCCCAAAGTATATTGATGTTCCTACTGTAAGCTTCCTGGGCAAGAGAGGTGGAAATCCTTGCTTGCTCACTGTCCTTTTTATGCTCTTCAAGTCTCTTATTCAGTTTCCTATTAATCACTCCTATGTAAGCTGATCTTTTATTCAACCCTGAATCCTCAATGGGAATTCTATAGACCCCTTTTTGCTCCGATTTTTTAAGCGGGTCTTTCTCATTCCTTAGTGCATTAAAAACAGTAGTGGACCTGTTTGGTGCTATCCTTCTATTTTTGTTCCTGGCAATCTTCTTTACAACATTCAAGTTCTTTAGGTGGTAGGGCACTGACAAAAATCGTTCTTCACTGTTTCTATTAGCTTCTCTTGCAGATCAGCTTATATAGGAGTGATTAATAGGAAACTGAGTAAGAGACTTGAAGAGCATAAAAAATCCATTGAGCAAGCAAGGATTTCCACCTCTCTTTTTAAAACCTTTACCAAAAAGATTTCTGGTATTTAAAATATCAAACAACTGATCTAATATTCTAATAAATTTAATGGTTGCTTCGCATCCTTGAAAATTAGGGTGTTTCATTTTCAATAAATATTCCAAAGCATCAGCAACACTAGAACTTAGTGTTTGCACAGCCAATTTTACATTTTGTTTCTTGTTCCAGTAATAAACATGAGCTCCTGATAGTTTGTTTCTAATCTTCAAATGTTCCTGCTCTTGTAGTCTATTTAATTTAACTATATATTCCCATTTAACATCACCTACTTCTGAAGTTATTATC
>AYEL01064749.1:0-14660 GCA_000484575.1 Olivierus martensii | reverse complement strand
CGAGATCTCAAAATGCCTGAATCTACCGTACGGAATATCATAAAACATGCAAACGAAATACAGGAGAAAAGTAAAATTGCATCGACTTATTGTGGTTTGCAAACAACTACAAGAAATAGAAGTTTTGTAATAGAAATGGAGTGTCTTTTAGCTGTATGGATTGAAGACTGCAACCAAAAGTGCATACCGATTAGTAAAGCGAACTGAAGCAAAAGCTGGTAAGTTATTAATTTAGATGATGAATAACGAAATAAAATATGAAAATAAATATTTCTTAAACAGTTAGTGTTAAGTTAGTATTGTGGTTATTCATCATGAAGGTTGGCTAATGGCCAGAATCTCACAAAGCAAGAACCAATTACCATATTTTACATAGAGTTAATACTTTGAATAATGTGAATTCGAATAGTGCGAGAAATTCGTGGAACCAATTATTCGCACTAATCGAGGCCTATCTGTACTAATTAAATCTAGTACATCCACCACCGATATAAACTTCAAACAATCATCGATCTTTACAAGAAACTCAAATGTCACTTAGCCAACTTTACGTTGATACAACACCTCACTGTGTCGCCGGTTGCATAGGCTTTTATCTCGAATGACTTACAGTCCCGTGTTGCTTCATTTACATAACTACATGTAACAAGTTTAAATTTATTAGCTTACAGAGTAATTCATTCATGTCATCCTCTTTACAATTGATTTATATATTGAACAAAACATCGATACAGATCATTCTTATATTCACATATCGGATCAGTGGTAAAATTACTTAGATTAGAAGATGACATCATTACCTGGGACAACTCTTCCGGAGGACGGTTCCTGATTCCGTATCACGTGATTGCTAACTACGACGGAGAAGGTGGAAGTTAGTTAACTCATAAACTAAAATATAATATGTTAGATAATAAGAAAATATCGATAAATAATGAAGTGCATAATAAAATAAAATAGGACAGGTCAGTGTTAACTTCCTCACAAGTATTGAGAAAAATCAAATCAAAACTAGCCATATTATAGCCAGAATATGTTATTGCAATAAAATTAAAATACTTGGTTAGTTTTGGTTTGGCTTATACTTTACTTTTTTCTTTGAGAATCACATGCTGTTTCTTCTATTGCTGTGATTAAGCTTTCCTTAGAGATGTTAAAAAGCAGTAAAAGAAAATTAAACAAACTGATTATAACGTTAGAGATCTTAAAAAGCGGTAAAAGAAAATCAAATAAACTGACATCAGACCAAAAGAAGCGAGTTGCTGATCATTTACTATTCTGGATGCAGTGAGATGGATTTATGTTGCATGACAAGAAGTTTCTTAATTATTCAGAAATGTTTTAAAAAATCTGGGAAAGTTTCACAATTAACTATTCAGAAATGTTTAAAAAAGTTGGGTACCCTTATAGAGAAGTTTCACAAATGTTTTAAAAAAGCTGGGTTCCTTATGGATTTCATTGAGGAGGAATGCAAGAGTTCAATAACTTTACCTAGGAGAACAACTGAGGACTCTTCCTAGAACTATCATCCTTAAATTTTAACTGAAGATTTTACAAATTTTGACAGCAATCTTGTCCATCATGAATATGAAAATTGTATAGCCAGCGATTTTATTGAAAAGATTATATCCAGCTAAATTCATATAAAGACTTTGCTATAAGAGGAACTAATGATCATGGAATAGTTTTGGAATATGTAGAGGAATTTGAACGATAAGCATTTTCTAATAGCGAATCAGAGATTATTGAAACTATTCGGTTTAAGAAAAAATAAAATTGAAAATATGTGGATGAAGTGTAAATTAAATATAAAAGAGGCAAACGCAAATAAAATTGAAAATATGTGGATGAAGTATAAATTAAATATAAAAAATGAAGTGTAAATTAAATATAAAAAAGGCAAACTCTACTTACAGACTTCAGCATGTATTTGACATTTTTGAGTTTCATTTAAAATAATAAAAGGTTTTCAATTTGATTTGAATAAAGGTTTGCATTGACATGAAAATTTAGTATGTTTAGAAAAATTTTGATTTTATGAATCTTTCTATGTTGGACACCTCTCTAAGTTGAACACATTTTGAAGGAACCAAATGTATCCAACATAGAGAGGTTTCACTGTAATATTTAAATTGTTAAAATTCAAGAATTGTTTAAACAATTAACTTTTTTGCAATATCACCACTTATGGCCATAAATTTTTTAATCTGTGTTTAAAGTATGCTCATAGATATATAACAGTAAATGCTAGGATTTACTGATCTTCAGACTTTTACAGTAACATAGCTAAATACATGGTTTGAAATTCCTTTTTCTGTATGCTTATCATTTATTTTTACAATTATATTTTTGATTTTTTTGATAATTCATATTTAAAGAGAACTTGTAAACCTTGGTCCTCATTAAGCAGAAACTTGTAAACTGAGATCATATATAATAAAGGAATAAGCGTGTGGTGTCCATGTTTCTGCGCATGTTCGAACTCCCGTGCCGGAAGTGTCGCCGTTACTATATATTTTCTCTCACTTCGAATCTTTAATCGCGTCTTCTGGAAAACTAAATCCCAATCTTATTATAACTTTTGCTTTAAATTATCATAGATTACTTCCTATTTATTTCTTTTTGTTATTTGACTTCAATTTCTGTCTTTTTCGATCGAAAAATGTTGACTGTTCCCCAGCTCGAGAGTTCACTACATAAATGTTGCATTTAAATAATTTTTAATTTAATTCAAAATTTAAATATTTTATTCATTTCAGAAATTATGATTTTTTATTTTAAGATAAAAATTATAATTATTATTTAAATAACTGAAAAGATAAATCGATAGTTTGTTAGTTGCCAATTTCATATAAAGAAAATTTCAAAGTTTGGTCTAGAGAAAAAACAAGCAAAAGCATTATATACAAGGTTAACGATATTAAATAAATGAAAAATCTCAAATTTGACAGATAAGAAACAAATGTTTCGTTTTTGGTCTGTTTGGGCACATAGTGACCAGGGGCTAACTAGTTATTTATATTTGAATTAATAATATTTTAATCTATAATAGAATCTTAATAATTCAAGGTGAATGGGGCAGGTCATCTCTGATAAAGTGTATGATATAACATCCCATAACAAATATGAAGTAAATGATTAATAATAAAACATTGTATACATAATAATTACTAACATTATAATATAAAGTTGCAAGATTTTTTTTCCATTTAATATACAAAAAAATGTTTAAAAGGTTTATTTGTTTTTGTTATCATTTCTTTGTTTCAACATGTCATCTTTTCAGAAACAGATTATATATTAGTGTTACCTCTTCATTCTATTTTGACTTCATGTGTAGTTTGCACTACAAAACAATAGGACTGCTATAATTAAAATATTACTGAAAATTTACAGAATTTGACAGCTATAGCCATCAATAATTAGCAACATATTAACAAAGACAAAAGCTGAAAGATAGGAGCGCTGATAATGGCTTATACAGTATACTTAAATTCACTTCTAACAAACGATACGTAAAATAACTAAAGTGAATCAAATTATAACTAAATATTGAAGGAGACTCGACTATCGAAACTACTGTATTTATATTTAAACTTTTCATATTAAATTAACTTAATAATTTAATACGATTATTATGAAACTTTTTATCATTTTATGAGTAAGTCTTATTAGTTTCGTTTTCAAAAATTAAAATATTACCTAAAAATCTTTCTGTTCGTTGATGAAGGCAAAGTCCAAATCTACTCATAAAACGTGTGCACCAACCAGTCGATGCTATAAACGCTGGTTTTATAGATTTAAACCTTTCATCTTTTAACAAATGTAATGCTTGACGACGAATACTAGGTCTTGTCACCTTGAGACCTTTTTGTCGGCATTCTAGCACCCAGTCATTTAAACACTTTTCCAGTTCAGGGAAGAAAGAAGATCGTCCTCTCGCAGCCTTTTTTGTTTTTGGCATTTGTTGTAATGCCAATTTATTTTTCCTCCATTCCCGAATTTGCTTTTCATCGACACGGAATTTATGAACGGCCATGGAATTATTTTTTTCTTCTGCATATTTCACAACTTTTAATTTAAAACTAGCATCATAACTTGACCGCTTTCTTATTTTATTTTCATTACTCATTTTTAGTGCAAATTTTTTAGCTAATACTACACGATTGTTTATTGGACGAGATTCCTGTAACGTATTGGCGGAACGTGCGTCATTTTATGACGAAAAAGGCTTGTCCATTATGTTTGTAGGGGGTTATGGATAATACTGGAGTTTAGTGTTCGAAACGTAAAAAGTCCTCAGTGCCGCGCGACGCCAACTGTTGATCACGAATAGTAGTAGTTTCGCCATATTTTCTCCTTGTAGCCGCTTATCTGATTAACCTTTCTTCAATAGCTTATTATATATATTTCTCTCGATTTTGTTCCTTATACACCTCGTTTCTGTAAAAATGATTTGTAATATTCAGATTCGATGCCACAACTAATGCACTGTAGTCGTTTGATAACTATTAAATCTACCAGCAAACTTTGAACATAGTACAGTGTAAGAATCACGAATCCTGTTTTTTCTTGTTATCGAGCATGCGCAAAAAGCAGCTTTCCGGATAAGCTTATTGCGCATGGCCAATCGCCTACCGATACACTGCAGTTAGCTATCACTTGTGCTGCTATCATTGGCGTCGCGACTCGCGCCAATTTTCTCGTATTGAGCGCGCTCCGCTAATATTAAAGCACAATGACCGCATTATCCGCAATAGGTTATCTCGATTGCGAAACTTCATACAGTATATAAATTATTCTGAGACTTCTTAAGTTTTTTTCCTCTAAAATTCTCGTTTCAATTTTTTTATAAATTTAACTTTTCCTTTAGGGTTTTTTCTTATTTATGGAACACGTTAGCCTATAAATTGGGTCAAATAACAGCAAGTTTAAAATATCTTTACCGTCTTAAGAAAACTTTCAATATGTTACTCATGGCATTAATTTGCATCTATTCCATTCGTGCCGTATCTTTTCATATATGATAAACAATACCCGAATGATGGATCTGTTTTTTATCTTAACTATTGTTATGTATAAAATATGCTCATTTAAAAATAATTCAGACTTTTCCTTTTTTAAGTTTTTCCAGTTGGAAACATATAATACGCCATCATTTGATTATTACAACTAAAATGATTAAACAAATTGCATAAATTAAAGAAATTTTTCAAATAAATTAATAAACTTCCCTTTACGTTACGGCAAGAAGAGGAGAAAATTTCCAAATATAGTAAATATTAAATCAGTAAGCTACATGAAACAAGAGAACATTCGCATAACTTCAGTGAAACAGAAGAGATATTCGCCTCAGAAGCCAATTTTGATATCAAATTTTATTTATATGCTATCATATTTTAATATAAAAACTAACAAATGAGATTAATATCTACATATTAACTTACTAATAATGAATAAAATAAAAATCCACTCTCTCTTGAATTTCGTTGTACAGTATCGAAATTTAACTATATATCTGCTTTTTCATTTAATTAAAGATATAATTTTCTAGTTCATTTTTTCAAATTAGTTACATATAACTATATTAACCAATAACCATACCCGCACACGTATACAATATATGCTTCTATTCCACTTATATACTGTAATATATCTGGAACCAGATTTTAAAATTTTTAAAATATATACATATAAAAATTTTTAAGTTATATATAGCTACACTCTTTCCCTACACGACGCTCTTCCGATCTATATACATATAAAAATTTTTAAGTTATATATATTTATTGTTTCTTTAACCAAAACAGTTGAAATTACAAAGCATATACAATCTACTCATTTATGATCAATAATGATAATTTTAAAACAAATAATAAAAATACTATAAAATTTTCAGTCTAATAATAAAGTAAAACGAAGTAGGCCTGATTTCGAATGTTTTATAAAATATATTTTTTCTAAGCGATAAATTTGGAGGGGAAAAAAGATATTCGTCGAGGAACAAGTTTTTAAAAATGCTTTTTTTAAATAACCGAACAGAATATTTAAAAAAAATGCATTTTTTAAATATTCTGTTCGGTAGTTCAACAAATCATAGTAATCTACTGAACTACCGAACACTACACAAATAATAATAATAATAATAATAATAATAATATATAGGATAAAATAAATAAACTAACAGCATATGAATTAAGACAGAAACACAACTCTATTGTAAAAATATATTTATTATGGAGTAACTGATAAAAGGCGCCGATCAGCTGATAAGTAACTGTCAACTGATCAAAGACCTTTGAACTTAACATAATAAACTGTATAGGCCTATACAAAAACTCTTAATATAAATTTACAGTTAAGCTATTCCGAAATTTCAAACATTATATTTAAATTATAGAATTTAATTGTTTGTATTAAGAGCTTTTATATATTTTGCTTTGAAAAGTTGAAAGTGCTTCTCTTGTAATAAATACATTTATTAGTTTTAAACAAAAACTGTTTTTTTTCTTTTAAGATAAAAATTTTCAGAATAATTAAAATTTTTTAAATTTAACAATTTAGAATGTTTCGTAAATTATCTTTTTCTTTTTTTAATTTAAATAAAGGTATTATACTGTATATTTAACAAAGATATATAAATTGCTTTGCGTTCCCTGATTCGCCCCCAACCAGCGACCATGTAGGGGGTCGTAATTCGTCTATCTATAATATACTTCCCTGCCAAGACGGTAAAGTTTGGCCGCTGCAGGGGGACAACTTCTAAATACATTTATTCTTAGAAATAACTGTTTGTTCATAAAACAAATTAAAGAAAACAGTCGGAAAAAAAATGAATATCCGAAATAAAGAACTTGAAACGTAGATGAAGCAACAATAAGATGACTCTTGCTTATGAATCGCGAGCCACAATCATACCGGTAAAGTGCACGAATTATCCATACCCTTTTCAAAGAAAGATGACCTGCCTTATATGGTAAAGAGCTTATGGATTGCAAAGGTCAAGTCATCCAATAGAATAGGAGGTTTCTGTTTCGTTCATCCAATAACAGTTTACCTTTTATCATCGGTAACAATTTGAAATGTTTATCATCTTTTAAAAAATTGTCGAATTAATACTTCATATTTCATGGTTCTGCTATTAAATATTAAACTAAATCTCTAATCGCTTAAAATTAAATAAATACTGTATAACGAATGATATCACCGTCCTTTAGTATTTAGCAGTAATGGCGGATAGTATAGTTCAGGGTGGGCAACAGGTGCAAAATTTTAAACTGTAATTAACTCTCTTCTAATGTTCTATAGTTACCATAGTAACACCTGTTTCTATTCTATTTTTATTTCCATTGTAATTGGAATTTGTACCTGGTAATGGTTTAATAAACCGAAAACCTTAGCAAGGCTTATAATAAAAAACTCTTTACACTGAAGTGAAGTGCTTTTTTGGTTCATTTATGATAAATGTCTAAGTTTTTAAGTAGTTTTTTGTATATTTAAACTTTGGAGTTTACAGTTTAATTGAACATATCCTTCTATTTTTGTATGAATTCTGCATTTCGTTTTACATGGTTTCGGTTTGCACAATTTTTCTAGGAATGTAACTACCGTGTAAATCGAGGGCTGAGTGTACTTTGTATTTCTTTTCTAATTTGAATGCAGTAACAAAGAACAAAATTTGCTATTTGACAGAGAAGATCTTGCTTGGAAAGCTTTCAATAGCATAGGTGTCAGTGAGGATAATGGATTGGAATTGAAAACAATGAAAGATGTGTAGAAAAAATAATAGTTTTTAATTTGTGTAGAAGAAACTTAGCCCTTTCTTCTTCATAAACATTCAAGGCTCGAACTATGAGTACTTCAGAAATGAATCCTATTACCTAAGCATAGAAGTAGTAATTGTTATGATGATAGCACTTGATTTGGAGGTTAATGCTGAAGATATTTTCAAATTTCTGATCAAGAACTCAACTTGATGATGATGAAATTCAGAAAAAAGTGCTTAGAAAAAGTTGAATAATCAGCCTGAGCCTAAGTAAACTGTGGTAGTATCAAAGTCAACTGAAAGTCTTTGACTTATTGAAACTGGCACAAAGATTTTTGATGATATTGTTGCAGGTGATTAATGAGCCAACAGCAACTAGACAAGGACTAAATGGATGCTTGATTGTATGAGATTGATCTGAGAGAGATACTTTTATCTAGCTTCAGTAATGATTTCTTCAAACCGCTTGTCAAGATTCTTTCATTACCACTTGTATTGTTGACATTGGAGCTAATTTTTGGGTTAAATGGAAGAGCTTCTTTTTCTGCAAATTCATTTTTTTGTAAATTTAATAACTAAAGAATAAATGCTTTTTTCCTGGGATAAAATTTATTGTCTGAAACCAATCACTCCTATTTTAATATTACGGAAAAAATTTTCTTAACTTTTGTTCTCAATTAATATCATTAATTATGGAACTAATTATGACATAACTTTGGGGATTGACTGTGTTTGTATTTATTAAAATATTTTCAAAATTCTTAATAAATATTTAAAATTAGCAATCTACAAGTAAGTTGCATCCAGAACCAGGTGCACCGGGCCGTGCTAAAGCTGGACCAGGAGGGCCTATGAGGTTAATTAAATTTTTTAATTGTAACATAGATCCAACTTTATTTATAATATGAAATATTAATATTTAATTTTTTAGACGAGGTGGTATGAGAAATGGATATCCAAGAGCTGGATACTTTGGTCCTTTTGGTCCTCCTAGAGATCCTTTCTATGATGGGCCCAACCGATCTCGACCGTATCCTCTTCCTTTTGGACGACGTGGACCACCTATGCCAGGGCCATATCCTTATGGGCGTCGCCCATTACCACCACCACCACCAAGAGATGATTTGTATGCTAGACGTCCTATGCCTTTTGGAAATGAACCATATGAAAGAAGACCAATGCAAGATAGACCAGATTATCTTTATACTCGACGTTCTCCACCTGCTTCACATAGGTAATTGTAAATTAATTTTATATAATATTTTTGACTATCAGATTAGTAATATTTTATCAGAATTATTTGAAAGAATTACAGTATAGCTAAGTTATAAAGACTTCTCTTTTAATACTTTTATGACACTTCCTGGAATTTGTTTTAATCAGATATGTTAATATTAATAACTTTATTAAAAACTTGAATATTTAGGTAGATCATAATATCATCATTTTCAGGATATCTTTCTATTATTATCTATTGGGTTGTTTGGAAAGTTATTTTGTTTTTCCCACCAGTGGCGTAAGTTGTATTTTTACCCGCCAATTTTATTTTAAGCCATATTGTCATCATAAATTTCGACATAAATGATGTTTCAAGGTATATTAATAAAATTTTTTTGATTCCGTGCAGTTGTATTTTTTTGGTGTCCTATCAAAAATGGAAAATAAAGTGGAGATTTTTGGCATGTTTTGCTTTTTTATTAATGTTATGAATGTTATGTTACTAATATATAATGTTATGTTATTAATGTTATGAATAATGTTCAAGCAACAAAAAAGTTATGTGAAGTAGGGAGAAGATGTGTTAACAGAATGCCAGTGCCAAAACTGGTTTGCAAAATTTCATCCTGACAATTTTTATGTTAAAGAATCACCATGTGCTGAAAAGTTAGTTGAAGCTGAATCAAGACAAAATAAAAGTATTGATTGAAGCAACCGCTGATAACAACATGAGAAATTGCTACAAGATTGAATTTATTGAATTCAACTCTTTGCGACCAGTTGAAACTTTGATATAAGGATTTCACATGTTCTCAAAGAAAGATTTGCTCCATCACATCAACATTTGTGATTTGCTGCTCAAACATGGAGAAAATGATCCCTCTCTGAAGCGGATCATAACTGTTGATGAAAAATGGGTTGTTTACAATAAAATTAAATGCAAGGATCATGGAGCAGAAGAAATGAACCGGCTCAAACACTCGGAAACCAGATATTCATAAAAAAAAGATGCTCTTTGTTTGGTGGGATTTCAAGGGATTTTTATTTTTTGAGCTTCTTCCATACAATTCCACAATTAATTCGGAAGTGTACTGCCACAAATAGACAAATTGAGTGATTCCATCAAATAGAAGAGGCCAGAATTGATTAACAGAAAAGGCATAGTGTTTCACCATGACAATACCAAACTTCATACAAGTTTGCCGAATTGATTAACAAAAAGTGAGTGTTTCACCATGACAATGCCAAACTTCATACAAGTTTGATGACTCGTCTTTGATGACTCACTATCACCATGACAATGCCAAACTTCATACAAGTTTGATGACTCGCCAGAACCTGTTGCAGCTTGGACGGAATGTTCTGCCATACATACCCACCAAATTCGCCATATCTGCACCCTCCGATTATTATTTATTCTGGTCTTTACAGAATTCTTTTTTTTATGAAGCAATTTTATCAGCACATGTGAGCAGACCAAAAATTAATGTACTGTCTATTAAAAATATTTTATTGAGTAACGTTTTCGGTGTTAAATCGCCATTATCAGCTCTTACATTAATACAAACTACCAGTTACTGCTATTTATATTATAAAAAGGTAATTTGTATTAATGTAAGAGCTGATGATGGTGATTTAATGCTGAAAGTGTTACTCAATAAAATATTTTTAATAGTTTTCAGCATTAAATTGCCATCATCAGCTCTTACATTAATACAAACTACCTTTTTATAATATAAATAGCAGTAACTGGTAGTTTGTATTAATGTAAGAGCTGATGATGGCGATTTAATGCCGAAAACGTTACTCAATAAAATATTTTTAATAGACAGTACATTAATTTTTGGTCTGCTCACATGTGTTGATAAAATTGCTTTGTAAGTTTAAAACCTATTAGAGCAGTAAATGGAAATTCTGACAGAATTCTTTAAACGGCAAAACACTTAATTTAAATAAGGATGTCAAAAATCACTTGGTTCAGTTTTTATAAGCAAAGATAAGAAATTCTATGAGCATGGAATCATGCTACTTCCAAAAAGATGGCAACAAGTGTTGGACCAAAATGATCAATATATAATTAAATAAAATATTTATATATAAAAAAATTGTTCATTTTCATAAAAAAATGAAATTACTTTCCTAACAATCCAATATTTTCTTTGATATTAAGGTAAGTGTACCAAAGGCTGACACTTTACTAGAAGAAGAAATCACATTTTGCTCTGTTATGTGAGATAGTAAAAACACTAAAAATAAAGCAATGCTTTACACAAACTACAATCAAGAAGAGTATGTTATAAATCAAAAGAAAAATTTTTTGTAATAATTTTTTTAATCATATGACAGTTGCACCTTTAGCTGACACACAAAAAATCAGGGTGATCTAAAGGCTGACACTATGATGCATCTGAAGCCGACACCATCTTTTAGTTAATCTTTTCTGATCCTAATTATTTTTATTATGACAAAAAGTATAGCACTGTATTTCACACAATAAAAATTATTTCAGTGAAGATCAAGAAATTGAAAATTGTGTTTATTTGGAACAATATAATAAATACAAGATATAAGCTTAATGCTTGTGAAGTCTCTGTTTCAATAAGAATTGCAAACAATCTGAATGAAGCTTAATTTAACTATTAGTGCAGAAACATCGATAAATGAAAAGTGAATACAAAACAGAAATGTTATAACTTAATATAACCGTTCTTTAGTTAAAACTTTATAAATAAACATGTTTTATTTTGAACTTTAAAATGCCCATTAATTTAAGAATAAGCATTCTAAGTTCAAAAACTAACATAACATTCATTTATCGTGATATTTTGACATTTCTTTCACTACATATAGTTGGTTTTTTGAATCATAATATGGAACTTCAATGGTGGTGTTAGGTATTGGAACATCAATAATAATTCATGTACCAATATCTGACACCCTAGCTGCCTAAAAACCAAACTTATATTTACATAGAATCAATGATTCTTGATACCTTACATACTATCAGAATCGAAATAAAACAATGCTCTATTTCAAAGTCATCATAATTGTTTGAATTTCAGTGTGGATAGATTCATTTGTAAGCTTATCGGTTCGACAAGGATTTTCTCTTCGTTTCAGATATCTTGCATAGCGACAACGTTCTTCCCATCATCCATCTTGTCAATTATAATCAGAGAACAAATGACCCTGAAGCAATGTTGCCAATAGAATGAACTGCCAGGTAATCATTGCAAGCCCACATAATACCATTTCCATGTTTATTACAACAATTTTGCATTGTACGTGTTAGGCTTTGGGTCAGTATCAGCCTTTGGTGCACTTACCTTATAGATTTGAAATTTTCACAAATTTGGCATTGCAAAATAATTTAATTCTTTATACTTCATTTTTCTTTTATAAAATCGTTAATTTTCATTATAATTGAAAAATTTTAAATATTTTATAAGAAGGCATATTTATTTTCATTAATTCCTCTTCCTTTTTCCATTTTTTTAAAAACCTTTTGGCAACTGTATCTCATATGGAACTGGTCAGTTACATATCGTGCCATAGCCTTCAACAACAAATTTAAAACTGTTAGTCAAGTTTCTTGCACATTTTTCACATTTCTGTATCTGTTGTTGTGACACTGATGTCTTTGCTATTGTGTTCAGCAGATTTTGCCCTGTTACATAGAAAATCTGATTTTTATAAATTTTCTAATGAATAGTAAAATTTCCACATTGTGAAATTTGTAAAATCTTTAAAATTTCATTTAATTGGAATTTCATGAATATCAATTTGTTTATCATGTAGAAGTCATGTGAGTCATGTAGAAGTCATGTGTTGAGTATATAATCAAGTAAAAATGTATACATTGTAACTGTAATATAATCTTAAATAATTTTTTAATGTAATGGCATTTTTCATTTTTTGTGGCAGTCATATTACATAATTGCTATAAAATGCTTTTTTATTAATTTATTACAAATTTGCAATTTATAGTATCAGATTAAGTTCTGATTTATTACACAGGGTGTCCGAAAAAGAATGTACCCTTTTTAAAAATATATTCTTGGGCTCCCTGATGTGATATTAGAATCCTTTATATACCAAAAGTAAATTAATACAGGTAGGCCTCAATTAGTGTGAATTATGGGTTTCACAAATTTCTCGCACTGTTCAAATTCACACTATTCGAAGTATTAACTATATGTAAAATATGGTAATTGGTTCTTGCTTTGTGAGATTCCAGCCATAAGCCAATCTCATGATGAATAACCACAATACTAACTGTTTAAGAAATACAGTCGGACCTCCATATTTCGAAATTGAAGGTATCTTAGAAAAATTTCGATATATAGAAACTTTGTTATATAGAAACCTAAATTTTCTCTAATATAGTATAGTAGTTAAGTGATATTTTGTCCGTATTGCCTTTTTCGTGGCCCCCTGATGGTGGCGATGGTGGCTCACTGTTTGTAAAACTCCAATTTAGATGATTTGAAGATTTTTCGTGGCCCCCTGATGGTGGCGATGGTGGCTCACTGTTTGTAAAACTCCAATTTAAATGATTTGAAGAAGTTTTGGGAAAAAATATACAAATGAATTTCTAATGTTTAAAAATATATATCAGATATTAATGTATTAAAAGTTAATCTGCATGTAATAATAGATAAATGAAAAATAAGATGGACAAAACATGGATTTATGAATCAAAATAAATTAGAATAATTTAGAATATTGTATTTAATTATCAGATGTAAAGTAATTTCGAGTATCCTGCTGAAGTAATTTCAATGCAGTTTCCTCATAAAAATGTTCGCATTTATTGAGCGACTCAAAAATATTATCGGGCACATTTTCTGCAAATCGAAACCCTTGGTGAATCGTATCAAATGCAGCCATTATTTCTTTTTTGAAAGGTCTATTTCATCTGCCTCATTGTCTTTATCTTGATTTTCACTATCTTTTATTGAACTTAAAATGTCATCATCTGTCGGATATTCTGCTATGATAACATCTTCATCCATGTTTAAATATTCATTAAGTGAGATTTTGTCATTTATTGTGCCTGTTGACTGTAACTGGTTCCAACATTCTCAATGTGTGACAGTACATTAACTTCTTCCACAACAGACTTTTCAGAGAAGCCTGCTTTTATGAAACAATTCTGTATTGTTATTTCCGCTACGTCATTTTGCCACACTTTTGCTAATTCTGAGATTAATTATATTGTCAATGGGTTGATCGTTTTCAAGTACAAAAATTAGTTTCTTGAGAATCTGTTTTCGATAATGCATTTTAAGATTTTTTATTACGGCTTGATCCATTGGTTGTAATTTAGACGTTGTGTTTGGTAGAAAAATTACCAGGTTCACATTTGCTAATTTTTTTGTTATAGAAGAAGGATGTGCAGGACAGTTGTCTACAAAAAGAACAACTTTTCTCTTCTGTCTTGTCATTTTTTATCAAAATTAATTAACCACTTCTCAAAAAATCTCACTTGTCATCCATGATTTCTTATCGTATTCATAGTCAACTTCTAATGACTTCACTCCTTTAAAACATCTTGGCTGCTTGCTTTTACCTATAAGCAAAATTTTTTCTTTTCCAGACATATTGGCACAAAGGATAACAGCTATTTGTTCCTCGCTATTTTTACCTCCATAGCATTTATCGTCTTTAAAAGTTA
>AYEL01064748.1:0-47254 GCA_000484575.1 Olivierus martensii | reverse complement strand
CGAATCGCTTTCAGAATTTAAGAAAAAAATTAAGACGGAAACATACTGTGATTCGCAAAATAATGATTCTATCTACGAGCGCTATTGTCCTTCCCTCCGCGAAGCTAGTGTAAGCGCAGCACGAACATTATTGGGATGATGAGTCACTGTCTCATAGTGCAGTTCTATTATTGGCTACAGTACTGTCGTCCATCACCAGGTGGCCAGCCCGGCCCATCTGTTACTGTTCGTTTTGATTATTAGTCAGTCAGTGTGTCATTGACCTGCTACAGTACTGTGATGGTACTCTTTTGCGTCGGTGCATTGTTTTGTTTGTGAGTGCATTTCATCATTCACCATGGTTTCTAAAAGAAAACGTATTGTGTTATTGTTAGCAGATAAACTAAAAATTATAGAGCAATCAGATAAAGGAGTTACGGGGTAAACAGTTAGCTGAGATGTATGTTAGCAGATAAACTAAAAATTATAGAGCAATCAGATAAAGGAGTTACGGGGTAAACAGTTGGCTGAGATGTATGGTGTTGGACAATCAATGATTTCAGACCTTAAAAGGAGCAAACCTACACTTTTAAACTTCGTGTCACTGCTTGAAAATGAAGATGGAAGTTGTTCAAGTAAATCAATGAAGGCAGCAACAAACAAAAATTTAAAAGATGTCGTTTTCAAGTAGTTTTTGCAGCAACATTCTATGGGAAACCCAATTTCGGGTCCGATTCTTTGTGAAAAAGCTAAGATCTTAGCTCAGAAGCTTGGTTGTTCATCCTTTAAAGCAAGTAACGGCTGGCTAAGAAATTTTAAGTGCAGGCACGGTGTCCGTGAATTAGATTTAAGTGGCGAGAAGTTATCAGCAGACTCCAAAGCTGCAGAAGATTTTATTGAAAAATTTAAAGTTGTAGCAGACTCCTACGATCCTGAGTTTTTGTACAAAGCCAATGAAACTGGTCTTGTTTGGAAAGCTCTGCCTAAAACTACTTTAGCATCTAAAAGGGAGTGTAGTGCTCCAGGACATAAAAATTAGTAAAGACTGTGTTACGGTGCTTACCTGTGCAAATTCTACGGGAAACCATAAAATACCCCTTCTGTTGATAGGGAAGTCAAAAAGCCCAAGAGCATTTAAAAATGTGAAAAAGCTTCCCCTCTTTCATAAAAACCAACCAAAGGCTTGGATGACTGCAGCATTGTTTGCAGAGAGGTACAACGAAATTTTCATCCCTGAAGTGAAAAAGCACCAAAAATCTCTTGGAAAAGAAGGCAGGAAATTGCTTTTGATTGTTGATAATGGACCAACTCACCCCACCAGAGAATTGTTGGAAAGAGGGAATGGCCAGTTTACAACAATCTTTTTACCACCAAACGTCACAAGCCATGTGCTGAGGATACAGCAGAATGGATGGTGTGTGATTCGTCAGACCCTGTTTCAAATTCTAAATGATGATGAACTTATTGAAAGTGTGAGAGAAGAAAGTGTCGAGGAAGATGATGACCTTAATGTCGAAGTTGAAGCAGACACGGAAAAGAAGGCAGGAAATTGCTTTTGATTGTTGATAATGGACCAACTCACCCCACCAGAGAATTGTTGGAAAGAGGGAATGGCCAGTTTACAACAATCTTTTTACCACCAAACGTCACAAGCTTGTTGCAACCAATGGACCAGCCTGTTATCAAAACCATGAAACGCCATTACAGAAGGCAACTTTTAAGGAAACTTTTGGTAGAGAGCGAAGATGAAGAAGGTGTGTTGGCTAACCACAAAAAAATAAATTTGAAAGATTGCACTTACGGTGGCGGAAGCTTGGAGCTTGGTTAAGGCAGTCATTAAGACGTGCGTGAAACAAGTTGAAAGGCATATCAACTGAAGAAGAGAAGGAAAAGGAAAAAGAAGCTCAAGAAAAGGAAAGGGAAGAGACAGAAGATGAGGATGACGTATCACTTGAGGAACTAAGAAACATTCTTTTGAAAATTCCTGGATGTTCAGAAGTTAGTGCTGAGGATACAGCAGAATGGATGGTGTGTGATTCGTCAGACCCTGTGTTTCAAATTCTAAATGATGATGAACTTATTGAAAGTGTGAGAGAAGAAAGTGTCGAGGAAGATGATGACCTTAATGTCGAAGTTGAAGCAGACACGGAAAAGAAGGCAGGAAATTGCTTTTGATTGTTGATAATGGACCAACTCACCCCACCAGAGAATTGTTGGAAAGAGGGAATGGCCAGTTTACAACAATCTTTTTACCACCAAACGTCACAAGCTTGTTGCAACCAATGGACCAGCCTGTTATCAAAACCATGAAACGCCATTACAGAAGGCAACTTTTAAGGAAACTTTTGGTAGAGAGCGAAGATGAAGAAGGTGTGTTGGCTAACCACAAAAAAATAAATTTCAAAGATTGCACTTACATGGTGGCAGAAGCTTGGAGCTTGGTTAAGGCAGTCACATTAAGACGTGCGTGAAACAAGTTGAAAGGCATATCAACTGAAGAAGAGAAGGAAAAGGAAAAAGAAGCTCAAGAAAAGGAAAGGGAAGAGACAGAAGATGAGGATGACGTACTGAAGAAGAGAAGGAAAAGGAAAAAGAAGCTCAAGAAAAGGAAAGGGAAGAGACAGAAGACGATGAGGATGACGTGTCACTTGAGGAACTAAGAAACATTCTTTTGAAAATTCCTGGATGTTCAGAAGTTAGTGCTGAGGATACAGCAGAATGGATGGTGTGTGATTCGTCAGACCCTGTGTTTCAAATTCTAAATGATGATGAACTTATTGAAAGTGTGAGAGAAGAAAGTGTCGAGGAAGATGATGACCTTAATGTCGAAGTTGAAGCAGACACGGAAAAGAAGGCAGGAAATTGCTTTTGATTGTTGATAATGGACCAACTCACCCCACCAGAGAATTGTTGGAAAGAGGGAATGGCCAGTTTACAACAATCTTTTTACCACCAAACGTCACAAGCCATGTGCTGAGGATACAGCAGAATGGATGGTGTGTGATTCGTCAGACCCTGTGTTTCAAATTCTAAATGATGATGAACTTATTGAAAGTGTGAGAGAAGAAAGTGTTGAGGAAGATGATGACCTTAATGTCGAAGTTGAAGCAGACACGGGACATCAGCTAGTGAAGCGTTTGCCGGCCTTGAAACTGCGTAGTGGATGGAACGTCAGCCCGAGTGTGACCACATGCAACTTTTCATTGTCAAGCGGATGAGAGACTTTGGCTGCCCGAAAATGGATGAAGACAGTCAAACAGCTTATTTTGACTGAGATGTTTAGCATGTGAAACTGCGTAGTGGATGGAACGTCAGCCCGAGTGTGACCACATGCAACTTTTCATTGTCAAGCGGATGAGAGACTTTGGCTGCCCGAAAATGGATGAAGACAGTCAAACAGCTTATTTTGACCGAGATGTTTAGCACACAATGACTTTCAGCACTTGTAAGTACTGTACAGTACGCTATATAACATGTACGTAAAAGTGTTGCCTTTTTATTTTAATTAATTAAAACCTCTTTTTCTTTAAAAATAGTTTCTTTTTCCCATTTTCAACATACAGTACATACAGTAATTAATTAAAGTGTACGTAGACCCTTTCTTTGGAAAAAATCCAATTATCCAAATTTTTGATTATCCGAATGGGGTCCGGTCTCAATTGATTCGGATAATTGGAGTTCTACTGTAGTTCAAGTATTGCAATGATAAAAAAAACTTGTTCCTACTGTAGAACTAATTAATTTGTTGAATGTTAAACTACTAAAAATTTTCAATTAATTTACATTATTGATAATCTCAAAGGATAATTGGCATATCTGAGTATATATTTTTGACATCAAATTTGTGAATAATAATAAAAATATCAGATTTCTCTAGAAGTCATTAAAACATTACTGGCAATATCAAGACAGATGGAGGTAAGTGAGGAATAAACTCTAATCTCTCAATTTCATTTTTCCAGAATGCTTATATCTTCAACAAAGTATTGCTTCTAATTTAAAGACAAAACTTTAGCAATCTTTATGGAACAATAAAAATACAGCTGAATTGCATAAAAGATAAATTTTCATTCTAGACATATTCATCAATAATTCTTAGTTATTTCTATCCAGATGTTAAATTAATTAAAGTGACAATGAATTTTTGTCTTTATTTTGATAACAAAGGCAATACTTTAATATTTGATTTAATTTCTGACACTGTTTAATACAACAGTGCCTGACTGGAATGAAATGAAATCAAATTTAAATCATTGCAATGAACTGGCATTTATGATGTTTTTCAATCTGTTTGTTGTTTAGTCTGGTTACTTTTTGATTGAAGAATGTTTTTGGGTTTTTCTTAAAAATCAAGAGAATTTATTTCATATAACAGAACAGAAATGAATCTCCTATTATATTTCATCAATTTGTAATTAATTATTGAAAAAGCAGATATCTGCAGTTACACTATACTGTAAAGTAAAAAGCTAGGAATTCCGTAATTTTTAAGATTTTATTATAACTATAAGTAATCATATTTTATTAGGAATGTAACAGATCCTGTATAATAAACAAAGTAATATTATTAAATGCACATTAAATTAAATTTTATAAATATTTCATGCATTTTAAAATATTATATTGTTTACTACAATAGAAGAAACTTGATTTTTAGAAGTTTTCTTCTAAAAAGTGAAATTTCTATTTGACTTTTTATGTTCTAAAAAGAATGTTATGTTCTTTATTTGCTATGTTATTCTAAAAAGTGAAATTTCTATTTGACTTTTTAGAAGAAAACTTTAAAAAAAGTCAAATTTTTGATATTAGAGGACAGAACTTGCTTTAAACAACAGTGGCATATACAGGGTGATTCAAAAAATGTATACACATTTTGAACTGTCATAGAAAATTTATTTTCCTACCTACAAAGTTAAATTTCTGGGAAAGGAAAGACTATAGTTCAATTGGAAAAATAAATGTACTTTCTGGTCAAACTGAATATTCCAAATGGTTAAAGTAAATGTTCAAAATGGTGGTCTTCAGCATTGATACATTTCTGAGTATGAGTCACGACTGATTCCGTACTTCACACCAAAATGTCCAATGGGATTTCTGCACACAAGACTTGAATCTCATCCCAAAGTATGCCAAGGTTACGTGGTTTACAATGGTAAACCTCATCTTTTAATGTGACCCATAAGAAAAAATCAATCAACATAAAGTCTGGAGAGCGTGCAGGAAACTCGCTAAAAGATGAGGTGTACCGTCATAAACCATGTAACCTGGGGCACTTTGGGATGAGATTTAAGTAGTGTGTGCAGAAATCCCATTGGACACTTTGGTGTGAAGTACAGAATCAGTTGTGACTCGTACTCAGAAATGTATTGATGCTGAAGACCATCATTTTAAACATTTACTTTAACCATTTGGAACATTCAGTTTGACCAGAAAGTACACTTATTTTTCCAATTGGACTGTAGTCTTTCTTTTCTCAGAAATTTAAACTTGTAGGTAAGAAAATAAATTTTCTATGACAGTTCAAAGTGTGTATACATTTTTTTGAATCACCCTGTACAAGAATAGATCAATTTGAAAATTGTGAGAGAAACTTGATGAATACAGTTTCAAACAGAATCACATTACATATATTGCTAGGCAGCAGGAAGAATTTTTTTTATAACAACTGATATACCTTAAGATCCTGGACACTAATGTGTTAAATTAGTGAAAAGTTAAGGTCAAATCAGTAAATAATCAATGTCAAAAATTCAATCTTAACTAAAGTTCGTTTATACAATTTTGCAACATTACTTGGTTCATTTTTTATATTAAAAGCATGCTGCATTTCTTTTATAAAATAAAAAATGCCACATGTTTTTAATATATAATGTAAAATTTATAATGAGAAATAACTTAAACACATTAAAATAGCATTACTAAAAATAATTTATTTTTTTTAAGCTAAATGCTTATGAACATTATGTTATGATTATGTTCTAAATGCAAAATTTAATTCTAAAAAGATTATAATGAACATTTATATTACTTTCATGCCAGGAAATTTCTAAACATTAATTTCTATGGAATTCATGAGATATAGATTTTGTCATTCATATTATGAACATGGTTTAACAGAAATATTTCATCCTGACATGAAAGTGTTAATTATTATGAAATTCAAATATATTAATCATTGAAATATACCTTCTTTGAGCATTTTTAAGCCAAAAATCACAAAAAGTACAGTAGATATGTAGTGTGTATATGTTCTTGGGATAACAGTTATTGCAAATCCTAGACAAGCTGAAAATAATAATTTCATTAGAATAAAAATTATTTTTCATACACAATAAATAAATAAAATATTATTTAGCTAATTTATGTAAATAATTATGTTTTAATCAGATTTATGAAAATTTGGATATAAACACAAAAAAAACCCATCTATCAACTTAGAATCACTTTCCTGTTCTTACAGCTTGATTCACAAAACTTTTCCACATTATTTTAAGTTGATAGATGGATTTAGTTATAAAGTTTATTTTTTCATAATGACAACAATTTAATCATTTATTTTATTCCACTTTGATGTTTATTACATTGTTGTATTGGGTTATAATGAATAATAGTAGTGAGTAATCAATAAATAAAATTTATTTCAACTTATGGCTGGGATAATTTGAACTGAACCCATAATGAATCAAGAACTATCTGAATAATTTCTGTAATAATGAATATCCTAAACACATTCCTGAGATTCATTCATAAATCAAATTTCTTGACTCAAAATTTATTCTGATACAGTTCGATAAATTATATATTCAGTTTAATATAATTAATTATATTAAATGTTTTTGAATTTATGAATGCATTAGAAAATATAGTTATTAATTTTTTACTATATAAGCGCTCCTTGAATTACAAACATAATTCAAATTAAGTTTTATTTATATAATTTGGATTGTTTGTAATTTGGATACTACTGTTATTTTAATAAAAATAGTGATATAAACTCCAAAAGTAGTGATATAACTTTATATATTTTATAATATATTTCACAATTGTATTAATTAAAGTTTCTTATTCACAGATTTAAATGAATAGTTCCAAATATAAAGTGATGATTTTTGGTGTTATCATTGCCATCCTGAAATACCCCCTGCCATAATATCGCACATGTACTTTTAAAGTGACACAAGTCAAAAACTTGCATTTTTGTGTTGGCACCATTTTAAAACTTGGGAAGCAATCCTCCATCAGCTTTTGAAACCATTTTCCTAAGGCCTACAAATTTTGAAAAAATTATTAGTTATATAATGGTTTTTGGTTAAGCTGATTTCATAGTTTTCCCCAATTTTCCGAAAACGTTCATTTTTTACTTGTGTCACTTTAGAAATACATGCGCAATATGTTAACTAACTGTGTAATTTTACATAATATTGATTGCTAGAGCATTTTGCTACCATATTATTTAAAATTATTGAAGAGATTTTTCAAATTTCATAAAATTTGAAAATTTCATCTGTAAGTACAAATGTTAGTAACGTGAAGAGCATCTTGTATTTTAAAACTGAAGAACAATCCTGAAATGATTCAAAAATATCACTACTTTTTATTCATTTAAACACATTTATACAATTTTATTTAATAAATTATTGCTTTAAGAATTTAATACTTAAATACTTTATATTAATAAAATAATACAGAAATAATTTAACAAGATATCAAAGTTTTTGTGTATAATTAAGTAATGATTTAATCTAAATTACTTAAAAATTAGTTAATAAAACACTTTAAAAAATTAAAGTAATCCTTAATTTTTAATTAAGGATTACTTTAATTTTTTAAAGTGTTTTTTATTTAGTCTAACAACACTTATTATTATTCTATTTTAAAACTTAACTTAAAGAACATTTGAAATTATAGGCCAAAATGTTATGAATCTGTGATATTTCCTGCATGTAGAATAACACAGTATTATATTAGTATATCTGTGCATTTTTAAAGTCTGGCTATTTATAATCTATAAATATTGGTTATTTAGTATTTTTTTAAATTAAAAACTATCATCATTGTAATAATTATTTATTGATCATTTTGTTATTAATAGCAGATATTGAACACCTTTATCAAAACATGAATTGAAATTTTTATTTAAAATGTCATTTAGTGAATAAAACATTAGAAAAATATAGTTAACTCTGCCAAATTTTATATAGGTAATCCTCTACTTACGATGATTTGTACTTACGAGAGTAATTCAATAAGTAAGTTACAAATCGAAGTTACAATCTTCATTTTTTAATTAAGTGCAAGAAACTGTCATGCAGATAGCAGCACTATCTAGTTTTATTGTGACGCACAACGATCATTCTGCGCATGACTGTAGATGGCGGCACCCCTGAGTACATGTACCATGATAAAACAGCGTGCCGTTGTGTGTTTTTTGGGGGCAAAACATATGGAAGCAAAGGATATCCACAAGGAAATGCTGCCCGTGTATGGTGAACATTGCCTGTCACGTCAGGCAATCCATAATTGGGTGCAGAAGTTCTCGGAAGAGCGGACAAGTATCGAAGACGAACATAGAGCCGGTCGGCCAGTGGAGAGCGACACTGAGATCATTCAAGTGGGAGGTCCTCCAACATCCACCTTACAGCCCAGACCTCGCCCCAAGCGATTTCCACTTGTTTGGTTTTTTGAAACATCATCTTTCGGGAGAACGCTTTCATGACAATGAAGTAGTTGAAAGAGCAGTGCGTCGTCGTGGTTCCAAGCAACCAAAAGAATTTTACACCACAGGTTTCCAGGGACTTGTGAAACGGTGGGACAAGTGCTTAAATTTGTATGGAGATTATGTTGAAAAATAAATGTTTGTATGTCATTATCTCCATTCATTTCTTTTCAATCACGATTTGTAATTTACTTATTGAATCACCCTCGTATAATGGTAATATAATCAGTAAATTCTGTGAGTGGTTAATGCAATTCCATGGGTTCAAGTCTCTGACCCAATGGTCTAATACAGGAGTTGGCAAACTTTTGAAACGGAAGAGTTAAACTTGTCCCTCATAACAATTTTCATGTCACAACATGTTGATGTGTGAGAGCGAGAATCTGACTTAAACAAATTAACAGCCACTATTCATTTGTTGCACAGGATAATAGTCGCACTAATTTTTAAGCTCAGTACACTGTTTATTGTAAAATAGTGTGTTTTTATTGTATCAGTGTTGGTTGTTTATCATTATATAATATTAGAAATTGGAAAAAGTGAAAAAAGACAACACAAGACATTGACTGTGATCAAAAAAGTAGAAATAATTAAGAAAATTGACAAGGGAAAAAATTTAGTGATTTAGCTTTGTTTTATGATACTGGACATGCCACCATTTATGATATTAAAACAAATTAGGATAAAATTGTGGGGTTTGTAAAAGATTTGAACAGCAAGAGCAATGACAGGAAAGTCTTAAAAACAGATGAGTACCCCTTAGTGGAAGACGCTTTGTACACATGGTTCCTACAGGAGTGTAGAAAACACACTCCTATTTCAGGGGAACTTATCAAAGAAAAAGCTAGATTTTTCTATAAAGAAATTATGAAAAAAGATCACTTTCATACAAGTATCAGATGGCTTGACAAATTTAAAAAACAATTTGGAATTCAATTGCTTACCACGAAAGGAGAGAAACTGTCTCATGACTTTGAAACTGCTGAACATTATAAAGAAAAATTTAAAAAACTGTCAGAGTTAAATCTTAGTCCTGATCAAATTTATAACACTGATGAAAGCAAATTGTTCTGGAGGCTATTGCCAAAAAAACATTTGTCCACAAAGCAGAAGGTAGTGCTCCTGGTTGAAAAATGTCAAAAGATTGAATCACATTTATGCCATGTTCAAATGCTAATGGAACATATAAGCTTGAGTTATTAGCCATAGGCAAATCTAAAATGTCAAGGGTTTTCAAAACTATAAAAACTCTCCTGGTTAAATATAAACATCAGAATCAAGCCTGGATGATGAAAGAGTTGTTCAATGAATGGTTCCATGAGCAGTTTGTACCATCAGTTAAAAAGTTTCTTAAGCAACAAAAATTGCCACAAAAAGCTTTATTAATTTTAGACAATTGCCCAGGACATCCAGATGAGGATGAACTTAAATCTAAAGATGGTTTTTTAAAAGTGATGTTTCTGTCCCCTAATATAACACCTTTACTTCAGCCCATGGATCAGAATGTCATACAAGCTGTTAAGATTCAGTACAAAAAAAGTCTACTTTATAGTGTAATAAGCAAAAAAGAAAACATCATTCAATCATTGAAAAACATTAACTTAAAAGATGTTATTTATAATCTTGATCACACACTTGGAAAAATGTATCAAATGCTGGTAACTTCATGGGGAAAATTATGGCCAGATCTTCCATTGTTAGCCTAGTACAAAAAGAAAAATGAAGGTGATACAGTTCAAGACATTCTTGATCCTGCAAATGAGGAGGAAATTACAGAGCTCCAAGCAATCCTTGCCAAGATGTGCACTAATGATTCTGAAATTCTGGCTGTAGGTGATGCAAATGATTTGCTTATTGGAAATGAAGAGGAAAATAACAGACTGATGAGTGATGATGAGATTATCCAAGACATTTCAACTAAATATGATGAAGAACAAGAAGAAACAACTTCAAAAGTTCATACCATACACAGCATAGTGATGCTGTAAGTACATTCAATACATGTGTCATGTGGGCTGAGAAAAATGACATAGCAGCTGCTGATGTGTTAATTCTAAAGAGACTGCAAGAAATGGAGGCTATTGCCAAAAAAACATTTGTCCACAAAGCAGAAGGTAGTGCTCCTGGTTGAAAAATGTCAAAAGATTGAATCACGTTTATGACTGAATTCTTTTGAAAGAATCTTTAAAAACAAAAAACAAACAAAAATTGATGATACAAATAATTTCAAAATTCCACGCTGCAAACGTTAAAAACTAAATAAATAACAGCTCAAAGGCAGGAAAAACACACTTTAATAAATGTTTATTATATGGTTAGATTGGATCATACAACAAGCGATAAAACATGAGTATAAAGCGAGTACCATCAGTAAACTCTTAAGAAAGATTTCCAAGACTAAACCAAATAACAACCGAATTGACGATAGACAAGAGTATTCGATGGACATTAACTGTATCTCTGAAATTTAAGAAAAAACTCGAAAAACTTTCAGGCCAAAGGATCATCTTCAACAGGAGGAATACCTTATTTAATCTTATTAGGAACAATAAGGACAGAATTAATGAGGTATACTTCCCAGGAGTGTATCAAATTCCGTTCTACGATAATGACTCTAACAGCAATGTGAATTATATTGTATATATGGTGCGCTCCCTTAAAAAGTGGATTCTGGAACATAAGAAAGACATAACGAATAAAGCTGATACTACAACATTAGCACAGTGCACACTAGTTTCAGATTTAAAAGTTGATTGGAACAATTTCTAAATTGTTACGTAAAGAACAAAACCCCAAGAGAAGGAGAATCACAGAAACCATAACGATCTTTAGTAAACACAACACAAACAGTAAACCAATTAATAAACTGGATCCTGCTATGATAAATAATGCGTGGAAATGGTGTAATATTAGTAAATAATAATTTTTTAGTTGTTTTATAAATTTTATAGATTACTTTGTTCCTTATGTATTACCTTAACTTATTAGCGTGAATAGTACATTTGTTATTTTATAATATGTAATCCATAGAAAAAACACAAAAGTTCAAACAGCCTATCAGCAAGTAACACTTTTAATAGACTATAACGTTTTCGGACCTAAGACTGGCCCCTCTTCAGAACCAATATTAGAACCAAAAGGTTCTAATATTGGTTCTGATAAAGATTTTGTACTTAGAGTAGAATGGTACTGAAGAGGGGGCCAATCTTAGGTCCGAAAACATTATACTCTATTAAAAGTGTTACTTGCTGATGGGTTATTTGAACTTTTGTTAGGGGCCAATCTTAGGTCCGAAAACATTATACTCTATTAAAAGTGTTACTTGCTGATAGGTTATTTGAACTTTTGTTTTTTTTCTATGGATTCAGTATGAAACAAGTTGATTTCTACATATTTGGTGTATAATATGTAATCTTAACATTTTGTTAAATTAGTTTAATGTTTATCATATTGAAAATATTTATATGTGTAACTTATGTATAAAAAATGTTTGAACTTTTATTGCTATAGCAATACCTTTTAAATCTCCAGAATTCTGGCATTCTCTTCCATCACTCAGACAGTTTGTGGATCTACATCTGAAAGCACTCCCCTTAGCACCATCTGCCAGTGAAGCTATACATTTCATTACGTGACTGATCTTCTAAGAATACATTAAGTATATTATAAAAACAAAAACCATACAAAATTATACAAATTTTAAAAATTATACGATATAGATGTATTACAAGAGTGATTCCAGATGTAGATGTAAAAACCAATGAACAGTTGTATAGTTCGTTGATTTTTGGTAGCTGAGGAGGATTATATGTAATCGAAAGCGCTACTACCATATAATAAACTTTAATAAAAGTGTGTTTTCCTGCCTTTGAGCTGTTATTTATTTAGTTAAAATTGATGATTTTCTTGTGCAAGATATTGATGTATAAGATAGATTTAATACAATATAATAATGATTATAAATTGCTGTAAAATAAATATTTTTCTATTTAATATGTATCAGTAACTATCTCATACAATAAGTATTGCTTTTTCTTTTATTCGTTCATGTAATTCCATTTTTTTCATTGAACATCCAATAATCCAACAAGCCCCGAAACCATGTGTGTTGGATTACAGAGACTACTGTATTTTACATTGTGGATAAATTACAAGATATTAAAGAATGAAGTGATCACAATGACTCTTTCTATTATTTTGAAATAATCACCATCTTTAATGAAGGAACCTACTTGAAATCTGAAAAAAATACTTTTATCATTCATCAAATACATTAATATGAAAGATTTTTTAAAAATATTTCATAATATTTAATATATAGTAAATTATTTCTGTTATTCAGTTTCAAGTTATATGATATAACATTTCTAAAAATAAATTAAATCAAACTTAAAATGTTTTTGAAGTACACATAATGAATAACTTTTAAGAATCTGTTTTGACATATATGGATAACAAAAAAAATTTTTTAAGTACAACCAAAATTTTAGAAGCACTGTCTTAGAGAATCATTTCCACTACTAGTTTACATTGTATGATTATTCTCTTCCATCACCCATCAAGTATTTTAACATGAGGCTAATCTTGTATAATCAGTTATGATTTCATAATCTTATAACCTGTTATGTTAAAAATTATTTCAGCATAGGATTCTGAGGCGATTTGATAGGTGTTTCATAAGATTTATTATGCAATTTACACAATTAATATTATCATTATATTTTGATTAAGATATATTTTAATTAAATATTTTATTTTCTGTTTTAAAATACCAATTACAAATCTACTTATATATTTCATAAAATATTTTATAAAGATTATTGCATTTTTTCTCAATTATTCCTCCTGTGATTTAGAAACAAAATAAAATGAAAGTTCTCATAATTTTTCTGTTTTGAGTTTTACTGATATGCTGTCAGCAAAAATTTAGTGATTATATTGCATAATTATTATCTATGAAACTACATATATTGTTATTATTAGAAAAAAGTGTATTTGTGAATAAATAACATAAAATTCTCTCTCATTATATATAAAAATTTTACTTGAAAATTGTCTGCATAAACTAGTTATTAAATAATTCTATTCCCCTTATTTTCTTTATGATTCTTTTTCAAATCCAGCCAAGGATAGTTTGAAAAAAATAATATAAGTAAATTGATAAGAAGATATACTTTTAAGCAGTAACAGTGACATTGAAAATAAAATAGAATCATTCAATTCATAACTCTCTTAAATGTAAGAATAAATCATCTAATTTTACCAGAAGAGAATATAAATAATTAAAATCATTACAATTATTTTTACACACATCTCTTATTTGATGATACTCTCACTGCTGGAAGATAATCCTCAAAAAGAAAGGATATGTGATAAATTTTACAGAACCGGAAACTATCCCTAGTGCGTGGAGATGGTTGTTTAAAGTCAGCAAAGCAATTTAAAAGGCAGATCTACATCTTCCAGATGTAGATCTGCCTTTTAAATTTTGTCATGTTTGTTTATTTTGTGTAGTTAGGTCCTCTGTTCTTGTGTAACAGAGTAAGTCTTGTTGTAGCAGCTGAGGAAGTTGCCAAGTGCGTTGAAAACATTCCTAAATAAAATCTTTTGACTGTTAAAGGGCTTTTGAGTATTATTATTTCTTGGCTTGTGTTTAGTGTAGTCTCATTGAACTTTTATTATAATCATACTAGTTCAGCACTTGTCTTGCCCATGGAATTTTAAGATATAATATGAAATTTTGTATCATCTGAATTTTGCATGAAAATTTATATTTGATATAAATTTTCATGCAAAATATTTTATAAAAATTAAAAATTTATATCTCAATATATCATATATATTGGAGAATTTAAATTTACATAACATTATACATCATAATGTTTATAATTATCACTAGGATTGTAATATGATGAATTTCAAACTAGAAAAATATTTATTCAGAATTGAGAAAAACGTATTGGTAAAAGAGATTCAAAAATTTGAATTTTATTATTGCAATTATTTTTTTTTACAAATTTACTCTAACCATGGAATATATTCCAAATAAATGAGAGATTAAAACAGAAAGAATAGATCAAATGGAAGGATAAATTTTTTAATAAATCAGAAATGGACAACCTCAAAGAGAATAAATCAAAGTACTATTTACACTTAATTTTTTTTATATCTGATCAGTTCTGAAGTAAATTTTATATAACTAATAATACAAACTATGGCAGGTTTAGGTAATTCTTATTGTTTTATATGAGAATATAAACTAAATAAAATTGGGTATCAAATTATAAGGGTGGATCAATAAATAGCAAAAATATATTATTTTAATATATATCTATCATAATAATAAATCTACTATTCAGTCAACATAATCTCCTTTTCTTTCAAAATACTTCTTTCAGCACTTAAGTAACTTGTAAATTCTTGTAGTGAAAAAATCTTTTGACTGTTGACTAAGCCATCCATGTACCATATTCCACACCTCTTCATCAATCTTGAAAACCTGTTCCTTTAAGAATCTTTTTAAGTGTCCAAACAAATAATAATCTCTAGGGGCTAAATCTGAGCATAAGGAGGTCATATTAAAACCTCAAAGTTCAATTTTTTTGATATTCTCACTTATAATATTAGCAACATATGGCCTGGCATTGTCATGTTGGAAATAAATGCCTTTGCTGAGAAGACCACGACATTTTGAATGAATATTATGCTTTATCCTTTAGAAGAGTAGAGTAGGTAAAATCAATTCATGGTTTCGTCCTTTAAGGTGATAATCTTTGAGAATATAGCCTTCTTTTGTTTCAAAAAATGGTAAAAAGAACCCTTCCAGCTAACACAGTCATCCAATAATTTTGGATGTAGGTAAACCCTGATGATACTATTCTGAACTTGATCATTTTGAATCAGGAATGTAGTGATAAATCTAAGATTCATCTCCTGTTGTTATTCTTTCAAGAAAATCATCCCCCTCCTTTTCATGCCATTCCAAAAGTAATTTGCATGTGGCAACACATCGTTCCATCATTTGACATGAGAGGAGTTTAGGCACCCATCTTGTGCAAATTTTTCAGTATTTTAAATTGACCTAAATAATTTTTTGAACAATCCCATAACTAAGGTGTAGTGTAGATACAATATTTCTGATGCCAATATGATGACTCTCCTTAATTAAAATGTTAATAATGAAATGTTAGCCTCAGTACTGACCTTGACTGGCATGCCAGGTATGGTAAATCATTCAAACATTCAGCTCAGTCTTTAAACATTTGGATCCATTTATAAATTTGATCTTATGATAAACATTTATTGCCATAAATATTCTTCATTCTTGTATAAATTTCTGATAGTTTTGTTCCTTCTGAATACAGAAAACTTATCACTTCTCAAATCTCATATTTTGTGCAAGTGTTTATTTAGGTCTTAGAAACTATACAATGTTGCTGAATCATTATTTTTAAATGTTATTTTTTTTATTTGAAAGAATATGATTCAAATGAATAGTTTTTGACTTTATTTCTTTTTAAATATTTTAGGTTTTATTTACATTTTATTGTTGTTTATTGATCCACTTTGAAAAATTGTTCAATTCAATATGATGATTTCTGAACCTCTGAAACAGAAGCATTTGGTCAGATGATAAAATAATAAAATAATATTTTTCTTTTATTTCATCATCCATGTTTTTTTAAAATTTTTAAAGAAATTTAATCAGTATTTGACAACTTGGCAATGGTCAATTTGATGACTGGTTAACCCCTTGAGTGCCTTTGCCATCAATAGACATCAAGGCTGCAGAACAAAAAAACGATATAAAAAAATTCAATTCTGATTTTATTAATCCAGTTTTTGCAAATTGGATTTTTTGTGTGTAATCATTGAAAATATGATTTTTTGATAGTGGATTTTAAATTTTTCCAGTTGCCAAAATATTTTTTTTAAATTACACGTAAACAAACGTTGTTTATATTTGAACGGCTCAATAAAATTTTTGGATTTTTTTTATCCCATCTTGTTGATTTTATAGTCTATCCTACCAAACCCATTCTGATCATGTGATTTTATAAATGATATTTTGGAAAGTTTTGGAAAAAATCAAATTTTTCTTCAAATACTCTATAAAATTCTGAAAATTAAAAAAATACTGTTGATAATAAGAAAATTATTGTTGATTCTCTTAAACTAAAATTTATCGTAATTATTCATTTTTTGTTTTAATTTCCTCAAAATTTAGGAAAAAATCATGAAAAACGAAACAAACACACTCCGGCCATTTAAAGGAGGGTGGAACTTTTATTGCTTTACAGCAGCCAATTCCAGCTAACCTATTTTGTACATGGGTAAGTTGCATTGGATCAAGAGTTGCAATACACAAGCAATGATTTAATTAGATGTACAGAATATATAATATAGCTGTTTATGTACCAGATGAGGCCATTTTTATATATTAGGATTTTTTTATATAAATAAAACAATTTATGAAAAGTACTGCTGAAAATTGTTTAAATGAAGTAAGAACAAGTTAATAAATATGAAATATTAATAAAAATGACAATATTTCAATGAGTCATGTAATTTTGTAATAATTATATGATGTAACTTCAATCAACAAATGTTTCGTAACTTATGGTTTTTTATCAATAATTTCTGAAATTTTTGGCTGAATTTCTTCATTCATGGCTCATTTCATTCAGAAGACTTGTTGCTATCTAAAAATATTGACTATTTTGTAGGATGGCTAAAATTGCATATAAAAAAATATAAAAATATCATTTTTTATATGCATATAAAATTACATATAAAAAATGATTGAAATTGCTATTGCCAATCTCAATCATAACAAAAAAGTTAGAAAAAAATGCTTGCATTGTTAAAAAAAATCTGCAATAAATACTGAAAAATTTCAAAAGATTTTGATGAAAATTAAACGAGATTTCACAATTTTAATTTTTTTTTTTTACATATTAATTAATATGCGATAAAATTAATTACTATAATTTTAAAATTTTAATGTTTGAATAGTTGCAGTGGTAGGATAGCTAAATTGCTATGTGAATAATTTGTATTCAAGTCCTGATTAAATTTTTTAAAATATCAATAAAGGTAATTTTTGTTTGAATTTTTAATTTCTTTTATTTTTTAGGCTTGTCTTTTTTTCTGCAATAACTATATTGTTTAAGAGATATATAGATTCATTTTTTAATTCTGAACTTGTATTTACATGAAAAAAATAACAACAATTAAATGCTTCACTATTTCATACTTTAAAGAAATTATTTTATTTTGTATACTATATTATATTTATGAATATATTACAAACACTTTTACATTTATTTTTATGTCATGTCAAAAATTCTTTCAATAAATAAATAAATACTATACATATTAAGGAATCATAATTTCAACATTCCAGTGTAAAAAAAGCAAATATGAATTGCTTATTGAAAGAATCTTTGACATGAAATAAAAGTAACTATAAAAATATTTTTAATATATTCATAAATATAATATAGTATACAAAATAAAATAATTTCTTAAATGCATCATTATTTCATACTTTAAATTGTTTTTATATTTTTGCATGTATATATAAGTATAGAATAAGAAAATGAACCTGTACAGCTCTCAAGAAATATAGTTATTAAAAAAATACAAAACTAAAAAATAATATAAAAATCAATTTTATTGGCATAGTAAGTTCCCGACTTTCTGAGCTAATTTGTTCCTGAGGTGGGTTTATAAAGTAAGAACTTTTAAACCAAGAGTCAATTTCTTATAGACAATGTTAAAATGCTTGACAATGATATTTGATTATAATGAAATTAAGTAAAAGTCAACAATATTAATAATAGATAAATCATTTTTTTCTTATATCTAAATAAATGAAAATATAGCATTTAACATCAAGTAAATTATGATGATAAAAAATTTATTTGTCATTTAAATGTTTAAAAATTTTTTGTTTTTCATTATTATTAATAGATAAGTAAATGAATTTTTATACAGACAAATTACTACCTTAAGCAGAAATTGAGAATGGAATTATTTATATAATTTGCCAGTGAAATACAACAGCTAGTGTGTGTACTACTTCCATTTCTCAGTCCATCATTTTGATTTTTCAAATTTTATAGCAGATGGACTTTTTGCTATAAACTGAATTGTACTGTATATATAGTATATACATGATTTTAAATGCATTTTTATGAATTAGTAGCATTATGCAATTAGCAATATGCATAGCAATTAACAATTATGAATGCTTAACATTCCTAATTGCAAAAAAGTTTATTTTTTTAAATGATACATAAAACACAGGAAATATAATCATAGTGAAATATTTTATCATCTGATATTTACTAATTACTGACAACAAAAAAAATTTCAAAGATGTGAAAAATTTAATTTTATTTATACATAAAATTTTCAAAAATAGAGAAAAAGTTCAATTGATGAAATATCAATTTTCACTGACCTTGAGGAATTTCTGAATTATCTTTCAGGCTTGAGCATAAGATATGATTTACACTTCCTTCTTCATCTGCTTTTCTTTGACTGATTGTTTCATTTTTATTTATAAAATTACACTCATCTATTATTCTTATATTTTCAGTTTGATTAGATAAAACTTTCTCTGTTAATGTGGAGGACAATGATTCTGTTGTTGCAAAATTTGATTCTAGCTGCTTATTATGTGGATTGGACAAATGATCTTCAGTTGATGTCTTCTTATCACACATGACTAAATTAACAGAATGATTGTTACTACTCTCACATTCCATTATACAATCTTCAATTTCTTTATTTGTAGGGATGGAATAATTTTCATTTTCAATAATACTTAACACTGAGTCTTTATCTATAGGTTTTGATGAAGTATTTTGTTTAGGTGAATTTAGACAATGGTTTGATATATCAAAATCTTTAGAGTCATAATCAGTATTTGATGAAACAGAAATATGCTTTTGGCAATACATATTTTTGGAATCTATTTGTGATACAGGAACACTTTCTGAAGTCCAGTCTTCAAGATCAGGTAAACTGTATGAATCATCATCTATAGTTGTTTCAATACAATGTTCAGCAACCATTTTTCTCATAATTAAAGTATTGTCACTATTATTCTCATGTTTAATAGGCACTCGTCTTTGAGCTACATCCAATGAATTTGGATGGTGTCTTCCAACTACTACTGGATCAGCCCACTGACAAAGTTTTAAAGAATTTCTTTGAAATTTACAAAGTTGTGCATGATATTGATTAATAGATTGCACAATCCTAGATGTATAATCCTTTGGATCCATTCCATTTGGACAAAAGAAAGGCACTTTTTCAACCATCTACAAAAATTTAATTTATATATTACAAAAATTTGAATTAAAAAAAAAACATTCAAAATATTAAATTTTAATGAAAAAGTTTTAATTTTACTCAATTTATTTAATGCAATCTATTATTTATTTATAATCATTAGAAAAATATTTCTTTTATATTAATATATATATTGAAAAGCAATATAACTTTTAATGTATATTAACATTCTTCTTCTGCTTAATATATTAGGCTCATCCAAAAAGTAAGTACCGTTTGGGTATTAAAAAAGATTAGCAATTTGTTTTCATTTGTATATTATTACAAAAAAATCTACACACCTTAAATTACTTTTAGACATATTCACCATGCAAATTAAGGCATGTGTCATATTTTGGCACTAATTACAACATACCCACTTTGCAGAATTCGGCTGTTTGGGTATTAAAAAAGATTAGCAATTTGTTTTCATTTGTATATTATTACAAAAAAATCTATATACCTTAAATTACTTTTAGACATATTCACCATGCAAATTAAGGCATGTGTCATATTTTGGCACTAATTACAACATACCCACTTTGCAGAATTCGGCTGCCTGTGATCTCAACCAGTTCTGGACGTTTACCTTGATCTCATCATCACTTGTGAAGTGTTGGCCAGCAAGAAATTTCTTGAGATGAGAAAACAAATGGAAGTCGGACAGAGCAAGGTCCGAATTATAAGGAGGGTGACAAAATTGTTCCCAGCGAAATGAATCAAGCAGCATTGTCATTACGTGTGCAGTATGCGGTCGTACATTGTCATGCACGAACACAATACCAGAAGTCAGTAGTCCACACCTTTTGTTCTGTATCATGTGCTGTAGCTTCTTCAATGTCTCACAGTAAGCTGTAGCGTTGATTGTTGTGCCTCGTTCCTTCCAGTCCACTAACAAAATTCCTTGACAGTCCCAAAACACGGTGCATATGATTTTTCTTGAAGAAAGAGGTGATTTTGCTTTTTTGGGATTTGGGGAACCAGTATACTGCCATTCCAGTGACTGTCGTTTCATTTCTGGTGTCTCGTAACAAATCCATGTTTCATTGCCTGTGACAACCCTTTTCAAAAAAATCATTTCCTTCTGTCACATATCGCAGGTGGCCGAATTCTACGAAGCGGCTATCTTGCAATTAGTGCCAAGATATGAAACATGCCTTAATTCGCATGGTGAATATGTCTAAAAGTACTTTAAGGTGAATAAGTTCCTTAAACACAAGCACTTCAGCAGTTAAAAACACGTCAACACTATTATAAATCAAAAAACGCTTTCGGTATCATTAATACCATCTTCAGTTTACATGGAACAAGAATAAATAGAACATAATTCAAGTTTTACATTCTAAAATACGTCGCAGAGAATATTTACGTACTTAACATCAAAAACAACAGTATATGTCAAGTCCACCACAACACCAATATTAATCCCTAGGTGGTCCTTCGATCCCTGGACCTACAAAAAGTCAGTATTTGTGGCATATTTTAGAAGAAGCCTAACCCATTGCACTAATGACATATACAGAAAGCAAATGCTAGAAAGAATATATTTCTGGGGCAGGAAGCACGGTTATAATGAAAAATTCATGAAAAAGATGTATAATGAACAGAAAATAAAATATGAGAATAATAACAGAACCACCCAACAAACTGGGATCACACAAGATAACGAGGCATCGCCTGATGTGACCCATTTCCCTGTGCCATTCAGACTACACAAGAACAGAACAGTGAAGCGAGTACTGAAGAATACCAACAGTAAGTGTACTTATATATGACCGCCAACTATTTTTGGCTTACTTCGAAATGAAAAACATAAATATAATGATGACTATAAATCTGGTATATATAAGATCCCAGTCCATAACATGGAAAATAATAGTGAAGAGGTATATATCGGGGCCACTGCTCGAAACTTTAAAAAAAGAGTGGCAGAACATAAAGAAAACATCTTCAAAGGTAAACTTACTACAGCTCTAGCACAAAGCATATATTGATGTTATTTGGAATGAAGCAAGAATTATTAAGAATGTTAGCGACAAAAGGGGACCTAGGGATAAATGAGAAAATAGAAATACTGAAATCCTGCAAAGAGAGTAATGTGATTAATATAAAAAGAATGGAAGAAGTCAGCAATGCATGGAAAATGCAGTAGAAAATCACTGCTCCTAAATTATGAACTTGTATTAATACTATTGTTCAAAGTTTTTCTGGTTTATTTCTATTAATTTGTTTGTAGAAAGTATTAATTTCTTGTCAAATTGTTTATTTTATGTAAAGTACGTAAATATTCTATGCAATGCATTTTAGAATGTAAAACTTGAATTATGTTCTATTTATTCTTGATCCATGTAAACTGAAGATGGTATTAATGATACTGAAAGTGTTTTTTGATTTATAATAGTGTTGATGAGTTTTTTAACTGCTGAAGTGATTGTGTTTAAGGAACTTATTTATTTATTTATTAATTGAGTAGCAGTTTTAGAAATTCTAATTTACTTAGTTTAAGGTGTGTAGATTTTTGTTATAAAATACAAATGAAAACAAATTGCTAATCTTTTTTAATACCCAAACAGTACTTACTTTCTGGATGAGCCTATTATATAAATAAAAGTTTCTTATATGCAGGAAAACTTAAATTTTTATTTCCAACAGAAATATTTTTAATTTATCCACTGAATCATCAGCTAGATACATTCTATTAACAACTTATATTAATGGAATATTTTTGATAAATGATGATTCAATGAATGAATCAAAAATGTTTCTGTTGAAATTATTTTGAGTTTACTTGCATAAAGGCTGCTTTTTTATATAATATGTATATTGTTTTTTTTTATGTATAATTAAGTTAAATTCTGTTTTACAAACTATTCAAATCTCAGCATTTTTCAATTATAATATATGATTTGTAAAAATTTTGACTTATTTAAACAAATTGTTATTTTAAATAACATTTTTTTAATTTAAAACTTTTTATAAATATTTAGTTACTTTTTGAATCTGATGATAATTCAAATAATTCATATATATTGAATGATTTCAAAATTTTAAATTTTTAATGTATACTTAAAAACATTTCAAATTCTTTGCTATTTAAGAACTTTATACACAAGCACTATAAGCAGTAATTAATTTATTTTAAGAAAAAAAACGTTTTGATCTATTATAGATCTTCAGCTTTTGACCATTTAAAACTTCTAATTTGAACACATATTTACATTCGCCATTCTAATAATTATGTTACTACACACGTAAAAGGAATTTACAGTTTAAAAATTTTTTAAATTATCAGATTAAAATATTAATCAGTTATAACTATTATTAAATAGAAACATAAATTTGTTAACAAAATAATATAATACAACAACTTTAAAAGTTCATAATTTATTCATGATCACGTAACTCCATGCATTGGAGAACAACGTGCTGGGTTGTTCGTTGATAACATTTTGGTGCGTTCTTCTTTTGTCTATAACTAGGGATTCTTGTAGGTATGCATGTTTAGGCTCAAAACCTGTTCTTAGGATTTCTGCTTGGCTCCAATCAATATTGAGTGCATATTTGTAAAACCTTTTAGTTAGTGACGTAGATAAATGGGCATTCATAATATCGTTTTTATGTTCATCGACCCTTTGAGAGAGATTCCTTGTTGTTATTCCAATATATTCTTCTTGTTGCTTCATAGTTTTATTATACAGGAGTTCATTGATAACATTTTGGTGCGTTCTTCTTTCGGCTATAACTAGGGATTCTTGTAGGTATGCATGTGTTTAGGCTCAAAACCTGTTCTTAGAATTTCTGTTTGGCTCCAATCAATATTGAGTGCATATTCATAAAACCTTTTAGCTAGTGACGTAGATAAACAGGCATTCATAATATTGTTTTTATGTTCGTCGACCCTTTGAGAGAGATTCCTCGTTGTTACTCAAATATATTCTTCTTGTTGCTTCATAGTTTTATTATATAGTGGCCAACTTGTTTGTCATTAAGATCGAATTTATATGTTAACAATGAGTTCGCGATCTACCTTCGAAATTCTTCGTTTGATGGTGTGAGTAGAGATAGGAGCCAAAACCACATATCCCAAAACGATATTAGCCCAAAATGAGATATCCAACAGCGGCGACGGTTTTTTCCTTTTACTTTACTCATAAATCTCAAGCACAATACTTCACTTCAACTCACACAACTGTCAATTCATAGGCGCCATGTTGGCATCATCAGCGAATTTAGAATTTTGTCTAAATGCTCTGCTGCTACCGGCTATTCTGTTTTGGGCCATACTCAGCAATAAAGCAAAAGTTTGGCTTTAATTGTATAGAGAAGTACAGTAAGAGAGTCATCCAATAACTTACAAAGATCGACTACAAATCGTCTCGCGATCAACCAGTCAATTGCAATCGACCTGTTGGCCACCTCTGATATATTGGAATCGTATATACTCCCGATAACTAGTACCGGCTATTCTGTTTTGGGCCATACTCAGCAATAAAGCAAAAGTTTGGCTTTAATTGTATAGAGAAGCGGCGGGAAAAAACCAATGGAAAAACCCACTGGGAAAAACCAGCAACCGAAGCGCACCGGAAGGGTCAGTTTGCCCAGGAAGAAGAAGTCACCCACACGAACAATCACACAATCACATTCACTCAGCCATCCACACTGTTCAAAACCATGTAATAGATACTTATAAATTAGAAACAGTGGTAAATAATTTACAAGGCAATAAGGACAAAAGAAACTCTCTGAAGACTGAAATCACAAGCAGTAGCAACAAGAAACACTTGGAAACAGATGGAAACACAAAAGGTAATCTGGCTGTAACTCAATTTTAAACAGAGAGACCAAATATACAACAGGAAACAGCCAGAAACAGCAGGAAACACTAAGAAACAAGCCAGGAACCCGACTTGAGTAAAAGTCATTAAAATGATAGGTGAAAACATCCTGAAACCTTGATGGAAGAACAAGGGAAACACTACGAAACAAGGAGAAACACAAACGAAAGTCACTATAAACTGATACCAACTCAAATAAAGCAAAGGGACAAAAAGAAACAGTGGGAAACACCAAGAAACACTGTAGAACAACCAAGGACATTATCAACTTGAGTGAAGAAACAGGTGGAAACACCCTAAACGTGATAAAATAACAAGAGGAAGACTGAAAAAGTATGACCTTAGTTTGAAAGCGAAATGTAACAAACTAGCTGTAATGGAAATAAAAAGCCAAAATAAACCTAACAACTAATCCGGTATAGTAGAAAGTAACTAATATCAAAATCTGCGAAATATAACCAACTGTCCACTGTACATAACACTCTCAGGGAAAGTCACAATTATATAATGTATTACACCTGAAGCACCAACAGAACAGAAAATGAACTGAAAAGAAAATAAAGAAACTGAATAATATAGCATATAGAGGGTCAAAGATTGGTACATCAAGAGTGAATAAAGAAACCTCAGCCACCACTCCTCCAATCCTGACTGCTATGGCCATAGCAGCGGAGAATGAGTGGAAAAGAACCAATCAAGCCGTAGGTAACACCAGTTTACCCACAGAAAGAAAAACAAAAATAGGAAATTAAACCGACACAAATAGTCAATTCTTAGACCCAATATGTGTGTAAATGTGTAAGTAGAAAAAACGCTAAATGATACTGTTTGCTGGGCCATATTTTATGGACGCTTTAATAAAGCAACTTTTAGTGAGATTTGCTGTCAGCTGATCCTTAAAGAGCATATGTAGCGGTAGAGGCCATGGCATAAGTTGTTCGTGAAAATGCTTTTTTAACCATTGACTATGGTTAAAAAAGCAGAAATAAATAAGAAATTTGACAAGGGAGAAAAGTTTACTGACTTAGCTTTGTTTTATGGTATTGGATGTGCCACCATTTATGATATAAAAAAATTGGATAAAATTGAGGGGTTTGTGAAAGATTTGAACAGCAAGAGCAATGACAGGAAAGTCTGAATAAACTGAGCGTATTCATTTGTGTAATTCCATTTTTTTCATTGAACATCCAATAATCTGACAAATCTGTGAAATCCAACAAGCCTCGGAACCATATGTGTTGGATTACAGAGACCCTACTGTATTAATTTAAAGAATATTATAAGATAGATTTATTGAATAAATATAATAAGAATTTTCTTATATTATGTTTAAAACTAATACTTTTTTCTTTTTATTAAATTAAACAATTTAAATATTTTTATAACTAATTTTTTTGTAAATAAGTGTGAAAGATCCTATTTATTACTGTGTGAGTGAAATGTATACTAAATAATTAAGAATAAAGATGTTATTTTAAATTGTTTCTTTTCAACATTCTTATCCCTTGTTAGTTTTATTGAAAATATGAGTTTATAAACATATTTTCAAGAGATTTGTTATTTCTCCATGCTTAATGTTCATTTCTGTAATAATTATTATTTTAATATTCTTACCTGATAAAATGGTCATTACAGTAAGGGCAGACAATGCTCCAAGCAAAACAGTAACTCTAGAATATCTCATTGCCATAATAGCAGCAATGAAAAATGTTTTATCTCCAAGTTCGGAAACAATAATTACTGAAAATGCAGCTATCAAAGCATGAAAAAATCCATTTCCTGGTTTCCAAAATTTTTGAAGAATTGCAGCTGGTCTTTTAAAATCACCAGCATTCTGAAATATAAATTTATATATATTCATATATATACACATTCAAGATATATTGTAAAAAATATTATTTCGTTCCTAAATTCTTAATATAAATTAGTAATTCACTTAACAAATATATAATCATTTCTTTATATCAAGCATGGTTTGTATGCAAGATTAGAAATAGAAAATTATGAATTACAAATCCAGTCTATAGTAATAATAAGTGTGAGATAAATATTGGAAGGAAATAATTTTCCATCAAATGATTTAAGCAACATGAAAATCAATTAGAGTCCAAAAAAACCCACATAGTGACAATCTATCAATCAGATAGAGAAATATCACTATTTTAAAACTGACTTCAGAAATAAGAAGATATCTTTATTATTTATAAAATAACTAAGATGTGTTTATAATAATATATTTCTACAACTAAAAAAAATATACTATGGAAATTAATTTTTGGTCTTAGCTTGAAACTGGTAGTAATCATAAAATTCATTCTTATGTCCATTGAAATGGAAAACAATACTACATTCAACAATGAAATCCATACTAAATTTATATTGTATTAATGCAAATTTATATCATACAAATATTTCATAATGAAGTAAGTGAATGATTTTGCAGACAACACAATAAACTCACTATCTTTTACAAGGAAAACTGAACAACTGAAATGAAGTAAGTGAATGATTTTGCAGACAACACAATAAACTCACTATCTTTTACAAGGAAAGCCTTAACAACTCATTAAAAACTGAATAACAATAGTATAATAATAAAAGATAACCTGAACAAACTGGTATATGAAAATATTATTTAACAACAAAAAGTTTAAATTCTGTAATAAATAAGAGAATTATATTTCAGTTAATAATGAATATTTGAATTGTTTTTTTTTACAGTGATAAATAAAAATATTCAACAAATTACTTTAATTTCCTTATGTCATTATAACAGATAATAAGAAAATGATTACTCATATTTAACTTTTAAGAGTAGAACTTTTATAAGATTTCTTATTATGGATAATTACAATTTAGAGTATACTTTATAAAGCTACATAAAACTTAAAATAATATAGTTAAGGAGAGAATTATCAATATTAATAAAAAAAATTTACTTTTTTTTAACAAGAAATACAAATTGTATAATTTATAATGAAAAATGGCACATCTTATTAATAATAATAAGAAATTTTGAAAAAGTTAATTTACCTGCTTTCTTCATCTATTATGTTGGAATGTTTAAATATATAGAATTAAAACAATACAGCAGTGAACTTAACTGCATAATTTTCCTATTGAATTTCATAAAAATCTACCAATTTGTTCAAAAACTTGAACATCTGCCAATTGTTAACAGTTGAAAGCATGGAATTAAAAAATACGTTATACAGATCATTTTTCAATGGCATTATCTCTCAAAGAATTTAATAAAAATTTTACTAATTGGTTCAAGTTATCACTACATATAATCATGTATAAGCAGTCCCATGTATAAACCATAATCCCCTACTTCAGTGTTTAAAAATATTTTGAGCTCTAAATTTCAAGTGTTTATATACAGTATATTATAATATTCATTGAATATAGTCAATAACAGTTCAAAAGCTCATTAAAGTGAGAAAAAGAAATTTTTTATTACCGTAGAACTTTCGGCTTTAGTAAGCCATCTTCAGCGGTTGATTTTAACAAAAAGAATAAACCATTAGAATACAATTTAAAATTTTGAAAAATATAAACAATAAGTACAGAATAAAAATAATAATAAATAAAACAACATGTTGTTTTATTTGTTTTATTTATTATTATTTTTATTCTGTACTTATTGTTTATATTTTTCAAATTTTAAATTGTATTCTAATGGTTTATTCTTTTTGTTAAAATCAACCGCTGAAGATGGCTTACTAAAGCCTTTTATACACATTTTTGAAGGATAAAACTTTATTACTGATCATTATAATGAATTTACAGTATTTTAAATATAAAGTAATACAAACAGCAAATACTTTCTGCAAATACCCAATCTATCTGGGAAAGAACACCTTTTAATCTTCTTCGTCAAGACCCAGACACTCATCTCCAGAGTTAAATGAAGAGTCACTTGAAACCTCTTCTAAATCAGCATCTGAGTCCTCATACAACAAATTGTCCTCTGTACCATCCATTGCATTACTAATGCCACATTTCTTAAATGATTTAACCACTGTCTCTGTTTTCACAGCATCCCATGAAGCTTTGACCCATTCACAAACTTGAGAAATGCTAGGCCCAGCTGTGATCGTCGATGAAAGCGCATGCGCATTCATTGAACTCTACGTAACTAATATTCCCACACTCCGCAAGGAAACAAGAAAGAAATCGCATAACTCCGAATAGAGGAAATTTCCAGAAATGAATGTAATCAAAAACTGAGTATCGGCGTATAAGACGCACCCCGTTTTTCAGACCTATTTTCAAAGAAAAAAAGTGCGTCTTATACGCCGGCAAATACGGTAATTTTTTTTATAAGTTTAAAAGTTTCTCTAATCCATTTCACTATCAGAATAAATATAGGTGCTTAGATAAAGATCGAGACTTAACATCAAAACTTTATGACTTGTAATAGACTGAGATAATGTTGCCTAACAATACAATTTTATTAGTATTTGTTCAACAGAAAATAACAGAGAAATATTAAACATTTCCTTATTTCTAAATATCAGCTAAATAACAATTTTAAAACAAGCACTTTTTAGCAGTAAACTCAGCAGATATTTTTTACTTTATTTTGCGAAGTACTTTCGACTAATCACCAAAATTGCTATTTAATTAATGAACTTAAGCAGTTTGGTTTTCTAAGTTAGGGGTCACCAAACTTTTTTGCACAGTGGGCCGGATAACTGACAAAATGACGAGCGCGGGCCGCATAATCATTATGTACAATATTTGCAAGCCAGAACGAAAGTTCTGAGAAAAAGACGAAAAACCAAGTTCAGCATTCTGTGTTAATCATGGGTGAGTGGCATGCAATGCACAAAAAACAAGGACAACCAACATATTTATTTACTAAAAAAGTTATCAAAGGCGGCGATGTTAGCAAAAAGATAGTTACAAATCTAGATACAATATTTTGTTAAAATAGTAAATTTAAAGCACATAGCAGCAGCCAGGAGGTCTATTACCACGTGTGATCTCCTAGTATTCTAAACATAATATTTAAATTAAAATTGTATCACAATGTCTCGTTTTCCATACATTTTATCAAGCAAATTCAAGTACTGTAGGCGGGCCAGAAAACTGGCGTCGCGGGCCAGATCCGGCCCGCGGGCCGTAGTTTGGTGACCCCTGTTCTAAGTTATACTAAATATCAGCAAAAATATTTAACAAAGTTTAAATTATAGAAAATCAGAATTAAAGCATGTCTTAGCTGTTAATGTTCCAGAATTCAAAAGACAGATTATAGAGCCTGAAGAGGGTATATGGAATATACTGAAAACGTTTGCTAGTAGTGCGTAGGAGTGATACTCAACTGCAAATAGTGCTGTACTGTAAGTAATGCAATAAAAATTTTGCAAATGCAATACTTAACTACTTATAGCCTTAAATTTCTTATTTATGTATAAAGTATGCTCATAAATTTCATTTTATGATGCCATTTGTTAATGCACTCATTTGTGTATATCAAATTTAGGCATTGTTGGAATTACACAATTTACGCAGTTAATTCATTCAAAATTTAACAGGATATTTTTCGAACAAACTAACTATGTAAGTTAGAAACCTGCTTTGGTCAAAAAACTTTTATTTATTTAAGTCAAAACATTTTCAGCTGTTAAGCCTTCTCAATTGCTAACTATAGTAGAATAAAAATACAAAAATGCATAAAACACAAAATTCTATTTCAAATATTAAAATTCAAAATAAAATTTTGTATGTTATATGCATTTGTATTTTTATTCTATTATTGTTAGAAACTAAGGAAGGCTTAACAACTGAAAATATTATTGACTTAAATAAATAAAAGTATTTTTCAATTAAAAGAATCTATACAACTATACTTCCACTTGTTATCATAAAAACTATAAGTCTGTTATAGCACAAATTCACAGTGGAAAAACTTTTTAGAAAACCAGAGAAGCGCTTTCAGCTTTATTAAGCTATCTTCAACTCATTAAAGCTGAAAGCGCTTCTCTGGTTTTCTAGATTACGTCCCTGACAAAGACACACACTCGAAAGGAAAGTCATACAATTAGGATATAATTGACCCTGTAAATTAGAAAATCTAATATTTAATAAAGAACTACATAAAAATTTTAAGCAATTTATAAAAGATATTGGAGCATTAGACTGTAGCTTCCGAAACAATACTGATTAGATGTGTAAATATTGTATACAGTGATACCTTGGTTAACGACGAGTGACTGCAAGAAAAAATGACTTGGCTAAAGACATGGTTTTCTAGAAAGTTTTTCCACTGTGAATTTGTGCTATAACGGACTTATAGTTTTTATTTTTCAATTATCTTGCTTATAGATTTTTGTATTGTGTTAATGAATTTGCAAAGCAGAGTAACAGGAATTCATTATAATTTACTATGTAACTTTTACAATTAAAATTTACAGTTAAGTCATGCTTTATCTCAATTCATTCCATTACTGAAAAATATAGTAATACAGTGGTACCTAGGTTAACAACGGCTTCGGATAACGACATACTTGGTTAACGACGAGTGGGTTGTAAAAAAAAAATGTCTTGGTTAACGATGCAGGCTTTGGTTAACGACTCCTAATTATGTGAACTTCCAACAAAATAGAGCCCTGTAACAGCTCGTCATCGCATCACGTAATTCATTAGCTCAGTTATTAATCATTATTTTTTTAATCACAATCAGTTCAAATCCGACAATATCATTATTAAAATTAATAAAATTATAACCATATAAAAATATATTTAAGTAAATCATAATTAACATATAGTAATGAGAATAAATTATATAATTAATTAAAAACAGACGTGCAACAGTTCACTAGTTTTTAGTTTCTTAATGATTTCTAGATGATTATTATTTTAAATTCTGCCAACAAAGTCTGATTCTATTGTTTGTTTGTGTTATATATTACTTGACACCTGCAAGTGGTGTGATGTTGCAGTTTCGGATTCCATTAGAAGAAAAAACATCTGTCCGAGATTCTACAGTTCATATAGACAATAAATCGGCAAATGCGTGTCACTGTTTGTTTGCCATTAAAAGGCAAAATCAAATCTTATCTATATAATAATCGTTGAATCTATAAGCTGCTAATCAGTGTTTACAGATTCATTTCTCAAAATCTCCAAAGTGAGCCCAATTGTCCTTCTGGTGAGATTGATAATTAAAAACTGTTTTCATGAACAATTCATTTTTTTAATGTTAATTTTTTTGTAGCAAATATAATAAGTGATATTTTCCATATTTTTAGGACATTTTTTAGGACATTTTAAATGAGTTTTATCGGCATTTTTAATATTTACTATGGTTGTGGGAAGGAGCTGGAACGAATTAATCAATTTTCAATTAAATCCTATGGGGAATCGCGCCTTGGATAATGACAGTAATCCTGGAACGGATTACCGTCATTAACCAAGGTACCACTGTATTTAAATGAGAATAAGCAGTTCGAAAAGAAACAATTGTCTATCTTCTGAATATGACAGTTATTTCAGAATGATTAAAGTCATTGGATTTAAATTTAGGTTATCAAAATCATCTTTGATGCAAATAATTTATACATTATATTACTAGGGGGGTCCACCCCTGCAGCCTTCAACTGCCATCTCATAAGGACTGTGCTTATTCTCTGGTTGGGAATGGAACAGATGCATGAACTTCAACTAAGTGGTTTCAGGAATAGTTCTCCATATATGAAACATTTTTAAATGAATTATCATATTAGAAAAAGTTTTTATTCTTGCATACTAATAATAATTCTGAAAATAGCTATTAAAAATTAAGGATCAAGCTTGAAAAAAGGTTATTTAAATAAAAATCGCAAATCAACCATGGCAAACGATGCTGAGCATGTCATTTCTGACTCATGATCATCAATAGGCACTTAGGGACATTTCTTATGTTTTATAAAAACCAATCTAATACTCTGCGCTTGAAGAGGCATTTTTTATTTATTTTTGTTAAAAATCAATTGGTTTTGTATTATATAAAAAAATAGAAATGGTTGTGATACAATTTTTTATAAAATTTTAATTATGGTAATGGTTAAAAAAGTGATAACTGATATCTAATTATTATGGTTCCAGATATAATACAATTTACAGAAAAATCACTTATAAAATACGAAAAATGGAAGCTTTTTTTTTAAAAAAATATTATGCTTATGATAGAAAATTTATAAATATCACAAAATATTTTAGATAGTTAAAAATTGAGTAATTTTTTTTATATTAGTGGGGAAATATCCATCGTTAAAACTCTTTTCTCGTCCAGAATTTTCTCAGTTGATGTCACTATCGAACGGAACTTTACTCAGTTTCGACATTAAGGTGCGTCAAATCTCCCGAAGCAACAAAACGATACGTAAAAATCGTTCCGTTTTTCTAGATTTTTAAGCATTTTAATAGTTTTCTACATTATTATTTGTTTCATTGTTGGGTTAAGATAGATATTGTCGCTCATCTCCACTTATACATACAGTAATGGGAGTAGAGTATAATGGAAAAGTACGTGTTTGTTACATGATATAATCGAGATTTTTTCCTTAAGACGCATTCACTTATATATACACTGGATATAATGTAAAAATTGGTATTGATTTACGGAATTCTGATATACAGGAAAGATTTTTATGGAACGTATCCTTCCGTAATTTGAGTAATTATTTAAAAAATTACCGATGTTAATAAGTAGCATTTATGTAATTATTATGCACACGTAATACTCGTAGATGTTAGTTGCAATAAATTGCCATTATTCATAAGAATTTTTGAGGGATTATAGAGAAAAATCAACTAGGACGTAGACAAATGGAAAATGAACCATCCTTTCTACAGACATGGATTGATTGCACCAATGAAAAGCAGCGATGCGTTCGAAAGATGCTGAAAATGTTTTTGAAGTTATTTGTCAATGTCTCGTAGAGTTAACTTTAAACAGAAACAATTTCGAAAAACTTAAATGAATCTCGTTAAATATGCTGTGCAGTAATTACAATTGTTTATTAAGACATTTCTCTATTTAGTATAGTGGTAGTAGTTTCGATTTTTGTAAAATAGTAAAAAATATTTTAAGTGTGAAAGAAAAATAGTTGGTTTTTATTTCTCTAGTAGCATACGCTCCATTAACATGAATGCATAGTTGCAAAATTGTTGCGACAGATGTGATGAAGCATGTCGGATGCAATTTGCTTCAAGTAAATTACTTACAGATTCGGTCAATTTGTTCGAATTTATCTATCTGGATCGATTTTTAATTTTGTTCTCAATTTTCATCCGCTAATTTGTATTAATTTGCTTTTTTATCCCTCCCTAAAATTGGATAAAACAAAAAAAAAAAAAAGTTCAAAAACAGCTTGCTTTTTTTAAAGCCCAGTAGAAAAAAAAAAAAAAAAGAGTTCAAAAACAGCTTGCTTTTTTTTAAAGCCCAGTAGAACATTAACTACGTTACACGAGATTCTAATCAAAATTTGTGTACAGAATTTCATTTTGGATTAATTATCATCGACATAAAACTTTTAAGTGTCTATAATTTTGGGATTAATATCAAGATTTGTCAATATGTTGACGTAATAAAATTTCTGCTATAAATCTCTCATTGTCGCATTATGGAAAACATGTAAAATTTGTATCATCATCTTTTTTTTTTTCTTTTTTCGTAGCGAAAGTTGTAAATTTACTTGACGTGACTTAATAACCAGTTCTGCAAAATTTATAAATTTATCGGTGTCATGTGATCTCTAAACTAGAAGTTTTTGCTAAGACGTAATGTAATAATTTGATTTTATCCATAAAACTTGTAAATTTTTCAAAATTTCGGGAACACCTTTTGAACCGAAACATTCTAGAACCTGGCTAAAAACTTATTTGGATGGTTGTCCATTATTATTAATGCATATTTCGCATGTTTTAATAAAGATTTAAAAATTAAATTTATTCATTTATTAACCACCGAAAGAGAAATTAATTATTCATATTGACATAATAATAAAGATTACTTCTAATGTTTTGAAAATTATCGTGACTCGCATGAATAATTAATTTTTTTTTTTTAATAAAATTAAATTGATAAATAATCTAGTAATTTCATAATTTACATTTTTAAAAATTACAACATTAAAAATGCAACTAAACATACTAAAACTGTTAACAAACACTAACAACTGGTAACAACTAAACGCAAGTACAACATTTGTATTTAGTTGTACAACATTTTGTGTTATTAAAAATACAATTGTCCCTCCTGGTAGATAGGTTCCTGAAAAACAGCGTGTTATGTGAAACCATGTTATATGAGACCCAGAGCCAATACGAAGAGATAGGTTCCAAACTCAAAGAAAAATAAATAACTTTCTTTAATTCCACATACGGAACTTAATTTTTATTAAGAATATTAATAACACGAAACATAAAGAAAAAAATATATATAAGATCTTAAAAAAATAATATACATCAAACAAAAGGAAAGAAAAAAGTATACAGCCTATATAACATTCATTTAATAATTATATCTTTTTTACCGCTGTTCATTAAAAATGAGAACGTTTTTTTCTTTTTAACCATATCAACTTCACTTTTTGAACTTTTTCTCATTTAAACTTTAGAAAATTTGTAATCTAACCCGCTACCATCCGCTATAAAACAATCGTTCCTTAGCATATAACCCCAAAAAATTTATGAATAAAATGTTTTTTCTTCTCTTTCACATTCCTCTATTGAAGAATAAAAACTTACTTTTTATCCAAGAACTGCATTTTGTATGTATATTGTGTGTCCCTAGTATGGATTTATCAAAATTAATGAAAATGTTTTGTTTTGTAGGAGAGTAAACGTAATTTTCGAAATGTGTTAAGTAAAAACCGTGTTGTAGAAGTATCTATGAGATTTCCGCAATTTTCAAATCGTGTTGGAGCGAAACCGTGTTGTAGGAGAATGTATTATAGGAGGGATACCTGTAAAACATTTTGTTATTTTTGCAGCACAGTTTATATTTTCATTATTGTAAAAATACAAAATGTTGTATTTTTAAAAATACATTTTGTTAACATAGTAGTTGTACAATTTCATTATTGTAAAAATATAAAATGTTGTATTTTAAAAAATACAATTTGTTATTTTTTCGGCACAAGTTTACAGTTTCATTATTGTAAAAATACAAAAATGTTGTATTTTTTTTTAAAACATAATTGCTGTATTTTTAAATATACAACATTTTTAAAAATTATATTTATGCATATATATATAAATTACAAAATGTAAAAATTTTTGTTGTTGTCTTTTTTTCTTAAAGCGATTTATTACTATATCTGAAACTGTTTACTATCAACAAAATTTTCATTATGTAAATTTATGTATTTATAGAAGATTTTTCTCTGAATCTATTCGAAATTTCGAAGATATCCCGCAAGGAAAATTCATTCGTGAAAAGTTTATTCACGATGAAAAGATAAAGTCAATGAGTAAATAAATTCTAGTACATTGTTACTTTAAGTCATTTATCAGTTAAATACTTAATTAACATTCTACGATAATGATAATAAGTGGCATATCTTTGGTTAATTATTATCTTAAAGTTTGATCTGGATGTGTTTATGACTGTTTGATATTGTGTGTGTACTTTTCGATAAACTTTTCACTAAGATAGGGAATAATAAAGTTTAAACTTTACATTTTGTTTAAAAGATAATAAATATTATATGACAACAATGGAATTTTGGAATCTCTTATTTTTTTTTTTTTATAAAAATTCATTTTAAAATTAATGAGGTTGTTTAATATTTAAATGAAGATTTTTATGTATTTTAAGATAATTAACGAATTTCGCCATGAATACATAAAAGAAATTAATATTTTCGCATCTTTGGTGATTAGCGGCAAACAAGTTTGCAATATCTTAATTATTTCGACGATCACGTGATTAATTAATGCCATTAATCGTGTGATCGGCATTTTCCTGCAAATCATGTGACTTGGAATTTGTTTCCAGATTGATTTCGATATTATTTATGAATTTATTCAACGTTTCCAAATTTAATTTTGTTTTTATAAATTTAAATATCTTATGTATATTTTTTCCGGATGAAATGAAATTTAATTTATGTTAATAATATTGTTAAATAAGTTTCATTACTGTAAAAAAAAAAATAAATATAGTAACAAATAATAAAAAGCTGTAACGTAATAAACATAAATTCAAATTGAACGAAATGTTGTTAGAAATAAATATTAATTTTCAATTTTTGTTTCGTAATAATTGAAATTGAAAAATATTTATTTTTCTTTTTTCTTCTAAATTAAAATGTTTTATAACGTATGACGTAATAATTAAAAAAGAGAGAAAAAAATTTTGTTTCTCTTTTTTAATTATTACGTCATACGTTTATTACGTTCTCTTTTTTTAATTATTACGTCATATTTCCAACTAGCAGAATTATTATTATGCAATATTGCGAAATTCATTAATAACTTTTTTTTTAGATTTATGAATACAAAAATAACGATAAATCAATAAATTCTATTTTCATAAAACAGAAAAAAAAAATAATAAAATCGAGACTAGAATAATACAAAAAAAAAGTAATAAAATTTATTTTTTTTAATAGAAAAAAATCCTCTAATATTACATCCATTACATATATTCTCTCTTAAAGTAATTTGTAATCCGGAAGTTTTGCTGAAGCAAATAGAGAATATAACATTATAAGTTCTCCGTCAGATTGAAGAAATTTAAGTAGAAGAAAGGAAGAAGGAAAAAAAGTTGGAAAAAAAAGAAGAAATATTCTTCAAATGGAACTAGTTCGATACGCATCTTAAAGAAAATAGCGGTTCGATCAACTTTTATAAGCAGAGGGGTGAACCTTAATCTGGACGAGCAGGTAAGATTAAATATGACATTATTCTATTATAAAGCTTCTAAGAAAATCTGTTCTTAGTATAGTCTGATCGGGTCAATGATTTTTTAAAAAAGAAAAAACAGAAAAGAGAACTTTTGAAACAGATGAAGCTAAATATCTAAAGTGACACCGAATAATCCAGACAATTCTTTCTCTCAAATCGCACTTTTCTTTTTTACTTCTTCATATAGTTTTTTTTTTTTATTTTTGCTTCTAGGACCTTCTCCTCTCCGTTGTGTGTGCGATATCCTATCGAAAAATTTATTGATCCATACTTGAAAAAGGAAATTGTGTTTATTCTTGCTTTGAGATAATGGAAAGAGGTACAAAAACACAAAAGAATCAATGAGAAACGTCTGCTCAACTGATCAGAATCAGTTACACGTTCTTATAGTTATATGAAGTATGATAAGAATGTTATATAACTTGACGTGTTATCTACTATTATAAGAGAGGAAATGTCAAATTTTTATATCCTTCATTTTTATTGTATTTTTTCGATGGTAATATTATGTTCATCCTATTTGATAAGCATTTTAGTAGCTACATAAAATGTATATTTTATGTATCCTTTTTTTACGAGAGGGATATACTGTATGCAAAAAGGAACAGCGTGAATTACAAAATATGCACTTTTATATCTTTCCTTTTATTTCTTCTTCTTCTTCGAGAATTTCGCTTAAATATTAATAAGTTTATATTCAGTTAAGATGCGAGTTTAATTTCGGGTTAAAAATTTAATTAATTTTAGTTAAAATAATCAAGTAAATATTGCGTGAGGTTTTTTTTTTTGTTTATGAATTTAATTAATTTTTAGTTAAAATAATTAAGTAAATATTTCCAGAGAGAGAAGCTGCAAACACGTATATATGAGAAACATCGCAGTTGCAAATGGCTAAATTTAAAAACTAAAAATAGCAGGAGGAGGAGAAAAAATTTTTTTATCTTAAAACTTTAATATTTTAAAATATATCTACAAATAACTTCTATTAAAGAAACTTTATAATAAATTTTAACGTTTTTAAAAATATCTAAATTATCTTTCTTTCCAACTTTTCAATTTTTGATCGCTGTAGACGAACTCCATACGTTACAATTTTAAAAAGTTACAGATGATATTTTTTAAAAGAATTTAAAGAAAAAAATATGTGAATAATGTTTTTTAAAAACGTTGAAAATTATCCTGGAATAAATCACAAACGATTTTAAGTATTGAAAATTCATAATAAGAGGTACGAACATCTTTGTGCAGCGTCTTAGGTTGAAGAAAGAGTTGTTTTGCACCCTCCAGTTTGGGGTTGACAGAGATGGATTGGACCATCAATTTTGAGGAAAAAGGGCATCTAAAGGAAGTTGGTTAAAAGAAAAGAAAAGCAAAAATGACGCGAAAGAAAATTGATGTAAAAAAAAACTAAAGAAATAACCGATGTATAGTTACGAAAATTGAATATTGCTTTCATAAAAATCATCAAGAAGAAACCAAAGATACCTCAAAATATCTTATATCAATATCGAATTTAATGATAATGTATTTTTAGAAAAACCCTGTAAAGTTATCTTTTCCTAAAGATATAGTGTTTTACAGCAAAGATATCTTCACAACATGTGTTGATTTTAAACTCGCAAAATATATTATGAATTAATTCATATAAAATTGAAAAAATAAATTTAAATTTTATAAATAATTTAATTTTATGATATATAATAAAAGCTTCTTTAATTTATAAAATCAAACAATTTTCATAATTAATTTATAATAAAAAATAGAATTTTTAAGAGTAAAATTACTTAAAGCAGAATATTCTTTAGATTATGTGACACTCTGAAGACAAATGATGAAAGGATTCACAAGAATATATGATATGCTTGAAATTTGATGTAATACAAAGGTAATGATATAGAAAGGTGAGATAAAAGCACCGAGAGAAAGGTGAATATATAGAGATTACTGTTACAAATAAAATTTCTATTTTTATAAAATGGTAGAAAGTAAGGTTTTTTTATTGATTAAAATTCCTACTCTGAATTATTATTATTTTTTTAAAATAAGGTTTCATGCAATAAAACAAACGGAATCATAAAAATATTTGCATACTTTATCATAAATCATTATTTTTTTAATAAATTTCCTCGTGTATGTTAATAATTATGCCACGTCTTCGTCATCAATTTCGCTTCGATGATTTATACGTTTATTAAAATCATTATTTTGAGAAAAAAAATTTAAAATTTAAATTTTTTTTTTTTGCAGTTTAGTAAGATGAGCGTTTCCATATTTATTTTAATTCGTTTTTTTATTTACATATATTATTTATAATCTGTTTAATATTTATCTTATACTTAGAAAGAAAAAAAAATTATCGATAATTTTCCGAAGATAATTAGATTACATATCATTAATGTTGTTCATGATAACAGCTACAAAAAGTGAAAATGAATTCCAAAAATTACATAAAATAATTATAATAATAATTAATATCTTCAAAACCTAATCAAAATTTGTGAAAAATAATTCAAGGTCAGAAAACTAAATTAAATTCTAAAATTTGTTCATTTCAGTATAAAATTCAATTAAATCAATTTAAAAATAAAACGCAATTAATGCATTTTATATTTTATGTCTATTTCGATTATAAAATAAAATTAGATTCAAATTATGTACTTTTCAGTAAGAAAACTCAATTAACTTATTGCTTTCAATGAAAAAAAATACAATAATTTGATGATAATTGCATTTTATAATCGAAATAGACATGAAAATATAAAATGTATTAATTGCGTTTTATTTTTAAAATTTGTTTATTTCAGTAAAAAAATTCAATTAAATCAATTTTAAGAATAAAACGAAATTAGTGCATTTCATCTCGCATTTCTATTTCGATTATAAAATGTAATTATCATCAAATTATGTACTTTTCAGTAAGAAAACTCAATTAACTTATCGTTTTCAATGAAATAAATACAATAATTATTTTTATTTGTATTTATTTCGATCGTAAAATGCAATTAATTTTTAACTTTTTTTTCATTTCTGTAATTATACAACTAAATTAATTTTTAAATATATTTCGTCACAAAACACAATTATTTTACGCCAGTAAATGAAATTAACTTTTCGAATTTGGTTTTCTCGATTTATCTTAATTTAAATGAGAAAAATATTTAAAAATTTAATTAGAATAATAATAATAATAAATTATAACTTTACAAAATTAAATTATGCAAAATATTATAGTACAGAGTAGGAATATTAATGTTATATATTGAAATATAAAGAAGATCTTTCCAAAAATCTTGTCATGTAGAGAAAGGAGTCTTTTATGTTAAGATAGAGTAGAAGTTAATTGTAGTGAAATATTAAGTTTCGTCTACACAGTATCCCGAGGTCAAAATCTCATTTATCTTACATTCAACGCATGTTTTATCAACAAAGAAAAGAAGTAAATTACTTATAGAAATTCTCCTTCTTTTGTCACGTTATCAGAGAGTTAGGTAATGTTATTTTAAATCTACACAATCTAAAATTAATTAAAATTTATCAACTGTATATATGAGATAATTATTACTATAATAGCGCATTTTTCGAAAGGGAAAAAATATATAAATATATATATATATATATTCTCTATATCGATTCTTATAAATTTGGGGATAGATTTGCGTGACTTTAGTGAGTGTTCGTGATCAGAAACCTTCCGAATTGTTCCTCACGGCATTTGTCACAAAAGTTAAAAGCATTTCAGATTAACGTTCTCGGTCACGCATTAAGAAATTCATGAAATACTCGAATGGAATCAGTTAACAAACTTATGCAGTCACACCATCAGACGTGTTAAGTTTTTCTTTTGTCGGAATGGTTGTTTCATTAATCGGACAACGCCTTTAATTTTGTTGTTGACAGTTAGTTGTTTAATGGGAATTTTGAAAATATTTTTCTCTTTTATATCAATTTTTTTTCCTCTCTCTCTCTTTCTTTCTCTAAAAACTCTCATTTTTGTTTAAGTTGCAAAACATTAATTATATCACATACGAGTATATTTTTATTAATGACTAAATACTAATTTTATAGGCATTTAGATGGCAGTAATTAAGATAACATCTCCTTGCCAAGTTATGGATATCTTTAAAATTAAAATTTTTCTAAATATGTATATGTGTAATCGCATCTCATCTACTCGACTCTAAAATTATAATAATTAAAGAAAATGACATTCAATTAAAATTCGAACAAAGTATATAATTTTAAAACGTAAAATAGTCAAAAATTATCAAGTTTTAAAGCTAAAATTTTAATAATTTTATAAATTATCCATCTAGTTATAAACGTATTTAACGAGTTTTATATATAAGAGAAATTGCTTCGTTAATAAATTAACTAAACATTTTAATATCACCGTAAAAGTGTCTTCACTGCATAGCTAGCGATATCGGCAGCGAAGCCGGTGTATTAATTAAAAAAAAAATAGATTTATAAAAAAACCAGAATGATAACAAAAAAAAAAATAACGGTACAGTGTAGTATGTAGCACAGATTTTTATATTATACTCCATAGAGTTGTTTTGTTTTACTATCTACTTTGATTGCCGCATATTAATACATCTTTTATAACATTTTAGCTATATAACTTTATATTTCACATCCACAACATGAAATAACGCGACGACAATGTATTGTAGAATGTTCTAAGTTTATATACGAGGTAGAGTGGGTAGAGAGTAATGTGTTTTTACAGCAGAAAGAGAAAATGCAATTGTACCCTAGGGGGTGGAACATGTCATCAAGGAACCATAGGGCGTCATCCAAAAAGTAGTGTAGGAGGGGATATATGGCGCCAGTACAACAGACAACATAATACATTTGTGTCATCATATGATTATCCATTGCAGAATAAATGGATAGACAGGATGACGGGATACACATAATAATAAAACTTAAGAATATATATATATATATATTTTATTATTTTAAAGAGAAACAAACATTTTTTAACTCGCTACACTACACATTACGTGATAATTAATGTCGACTAAATAAATTTTAATGTATAATTTAGAAAGTCTGCTTGAGAACGAGTTGTTTTTTTTTTCTTCTTCTTTTCTTCGTGACTTAATGCAATTTAATTTTAATTTTCTTCTACTAATAACAATTAAAATTAAATTAATATAGCTTTAAAACGGAATACAAACTTTTAAGTTTGTTTTAAAACAATTTTTACTTGGAAGAAGCCAAAGAAATAATTTTATTTTCGAATGACGTTAAAAGTTACTCCTTATTTTTAATAAACATTTTATAAACTATATCATCGTGCTCTAAATAGAGCATCTTAATAAATGATATCTGTTGTTGAGAAAGAAACAGATGCTGCTGTTTGGAACATCTCTGTACTTAAATTATTAAAAAAAAATAATGTTGTAAATGGGATTTTAATAACTAGAATTATTTTTTAAGAAGATACGTCAATTGTTAATTATAAATTCTTAGAAAATTTATACATTTGGATATGCCGTACCATAAGAAACGAACAGATGCTCTAAATTTATCATCGAAATAAACTAGATTTATATTGGATTAGAGTTATTAAAATATGTTATAATTTTAATATAAAACATAAATTTTTATATTTAAGAAGACTCGAGAAGATAAACTAAAATTAATTTAAGCAAATGTTGGATTGTTGGTTAAACAAACAATTAACAACCGTAACTTGCATTCAGATTTGGAGTAAACAAGTTAATCTTGGAATGTAAATTATCCTGATGATAAGTTTATTTAATAAACTTAAAATATTTTTGTTTTTTTTTGCTTGTAGTTAACGAATTTTTAATTTAGAGAAGAGCCGATTTTTTTATCGATATTTTACTTTAGTTGTTTAAAAAAAAAATAAATAAGATTCTCTCTAAACACAGAAGAATCCATTCTTAAAATTGTTGAAAAACTTTATGAATCGTCTTTAAAACATTTAGAAAACTATTTTTCATCAACAGAATCATTTTTAAAAATACAAAAAAAAAGCAATTTAAATGGAATAAATTCCATGGAAATGGAAGAATTTTGAATATTCGCAGAACGTTATAAGTCTTATTAACCTTAAAAATCCACTTTTATTTTGGCACGAATGGTGAAAAATAAATAAATAAATAAAAAATAAATATGAGAGAAAGAAGTTGTGCTTGCTGGATTCTGTTTACATCAATCTCTTCCGTTAGTTCTTGCACGTTTTACAATTTTAGATCCCATCAACTAGATTCTCACCTATTAATAAGAACTGTGATCTGTGTAACAAAAATATCTGGATGAATTCCGGATATGAGAAACAAGACTTGATCTTGTTCCTCTGTGTTAGAACCATATCACCTTTCTTCTTAAGAATTCTATAGATGAAGGAATTCCGGTTATTACTTCAACAACTACAACTTCTCAATAAAGGAACACACACACATATATATAGAGAATTTGTTTATTTATATCTATAATAAATAATAAATCTAAATAAATTTTTACTTAGATGTTTTTTAGATGCTCTCATTGATCAAATAAAATGAATTCGACTAAAATTAATAAATATTTTATAAATTTATATCTTTCAGATAAAAAGCGCTGTAGTTTATGATAAATAAATGATAAGTATTTACACTTATTATTGATGACTCTGGAGTTTTAAGATAAATATGTTTGAATTGGATAAAGTTTAATGGGAGATTATAAAAGATGCAAGATGTTTTTAACTTAATAAATGAATTATCACAATTAAAACTTATCCAGATAAATAAAAATAAAATTCCAAAGAGTATATAAGTTATAGATCTATCCACATCGCTGAGGTGGGAAGAGAAATCATTTTAAGAGAGATTTTTTTTTTTTTTAAAGAAACACGAAAAATTTTTGAACGATAAGGAGAAACAAAAATTTTTATACGCTGAGGTGGGAAGAGAAATCATTTTAAGAGAGATTTTTTTTTTTTTAAAGAAACACGAAAAATTTTTGAACGATAAGGAGAAACAAAAATTTTTATATATATTATTAAAAAAGAATTGTAATTTCTCATCTTTTATCAGAACGTATTACTACAGACTTCTAGAAGAGAGAAACTATTAAAGGAAAGGATGCGGAGGGAGGGGAAGAATAAGAGGAAAAAAAATAACTAAAGAAAGAAAAATGAAGAAGTATAGATAAGAAGTGTTTTGAGCTTGTGTTTCTTTACTAAAAGATTCTTTTTTCACTTTAAAAATCTTACCTTAGTCTTTCTTGTTCAGTTTGTGGTTTGAGATAAAATGTAAGATTTTTTTTTACTTTATCATTGAATAATCATTTCGGAAAGATTTATCCAGTTTCCACTAAGGACAAAAGTTTTAAAACAATTTCTGGTCTTTTCTCCTCGGATATCGTATTTAAGAAAGAAAAAAAAAACTTAATTAAAATAATTAACAATTAAGGTGATAAAAATAATAAATGTTTGTTACAGTTTTCAGGTAATTTAATAAGAGAGATAGAGAATTAAGATCATTAATAAATTCGTTATCTTGTAATAATTCCGATTTAAATGGGGACTAAAATCTACAAAATATATGATTATTACACTACAAATTATACCCTATAAACTGCTACGATTTATAGTTATTATTTTAATATTTGCTATTAGATTTATTATTAGAAATTAAACAGTTATGAAGTCATGTCGAAACGAAAAGCAAACGTTTTCAACTTAATTAGAATGATCCGGATTTCTCTTGGATTGATTGTTGCCATGGCGACTGCATCCGTGATTTTACGAAATTGACATGCTGTGAAGAGAAAACGGAATGGTCTGCAAGAAATATTATTATTTTTTTTTCTGGAAAACAGATTCGAATTTCACTTAAAAAAAAATCGTTTCATCAGAAAATATCAACATTGCAACTAACTAGATAAACGTAAACATTTGATGATACCACTCTCCAGTGGGATGAAAATTGATGAAAAAGTTACTTTAATACAGTTTAATTAATCCTACAAAAGTATAATTTGTACCTGAAAACAAGCAAAAATATCTTTAATATCTTTTTTTCTATAGATATACTGCTTCACTGCTCTTCAATAGTTAATTTTTTAAAGATATACGTCTCGATACTTTATTAATTTTCAGGCTATTTTTCATAAACAAACTTTAATGCATTATGATGCAATATTACTCTTTATAATGCAGAAATATTATTATAATTAATGTATAAAAAATAATTTTAACTGATGTCATCATAAAAAACAAAAAAATTTTATCAATAAAAACAATATATGTGAATGAAGAATACCCGATTCAGAGAAAGAAATAGCTTTACACAAAAATCCATGGAGGTGGATTTGAAGACACAAATATCGATCTGCGATGATAACCGTCTTTAGTTCCTTGTTTGGAATTCGATTCCTGGAGCACACAAAAGTCTTCGTTGAAACGGACGGTTGATTAAACACAACTTTCAACCAACTGTCGGATGTATAAATTTTACCGGTAGACGAGAGGGATGGGGTATTGATAGGTTGGCATCGAAGAAGAGGTGGCTGGTAGATGGTATTTTGTCACTCAAAACGGGAATGTACCAGAAAAGGTTCTCAGTAAAATCCTGGATGACCCTGGATAATGAAACTCCGTCGTTACCACAAGAGCGTCTCGAACCAATCAAAATTTCGGAGACAAATTGTCAATTCCACAGGAGTCATTTAGAACCAACTGCTACTCTGATCGGGGCGGTAACGGCTCTGATATACCGATTGACCTTTTCTGACCTTTTTTCCCAGGGAGAGAATTTAAATGTTTACTTCTCGAACATTCGCCAATTCAGATGTTGAGAGCCAGGTGTCCGATCCGCGACTATTTGTCGAGGTTCTCAGTAAAATCCTGGATGACCCTGGATAATGAAACTCCGTCGTTACCACAAGATCGTCTCGAACCAATCAAAATTTCGGAGACAAATCGTCAATTCCACAGGAGTCATTTAGAACCAACTGCTACCCTGATCGGGGCAGTAACGGCTCTGATATACCGACTGACCTTTTCTGACCCTTTTTCCCAGGGAGAGAATTTAAATGTTTACTTCTCGAACATTCGCCAATTCAGATGTCTGAGAGCCAGGTGTCCGATCCGCGACTATTTGGCGGATACCTGATAAGAACATTCTCAGCGATTTATTGTTATTGTGGACGAAGTTCGTGGGCTGTTCGAAATATCATGTATAATGTCGTCATATTTCTATGGAGTTGTTTGACAGACCTCCTTTTTTCTGTTTTGAGAGAGCATCTTGCTCATTTCTCCAGATGTCTCTCTCCTTCCTAGCTCTCCCCCGGAGGAGATCGGGGGGTTAGTTTGCGTACAATTCGAACTCCGATTCCCCACATCTCTGTTTCTTTCCTCAAGGCTTTCTGTACTTCATCATTTCATTCTTTATTTTCAAAGGATTCGAAGTTATATTAATACTTATTAAAATTTCCATTTAAAATGGTGGTATATCTG